>ML769489.1:104227-200693 GCA_009733575.1 Gymnopus androsaceus JB14 | reverse complement strand
GTTTATCTGCCTCGGTCAGCAACTTGTTATCCAACAAGCTTGCCTCGCTACACCATACCGCGCATAGGACTTTGATCGAGGCGCATTCACAAAGTTAAGTATGGTACCATTGCGCGTACCGTTACTCTGCAACCTCTTGGGTAGAATAGGTCCTCGGTAGATTTTAACTATCAGCTCGGGCTCACTATAGTTCTCTTATTGACCGTGTTTTGTTACTAACAGAACCTAGGATTATTGGTTCTGCGCAGTTCTAGCCTTAGCCGAAAAATCGGCGTATCAGCACCAAACCAGGTGCCATGATCCAATTGCTGCTGTGAGGAAAGATTGAGGAGAGAAGATTGTACATTTTCTCTTGCTGAATCTTTCAATCTAATCTAAAAGCTATGCTTCTAGTTTGCATGCTTCCTTCCTTCCTCTGCCTGTGACAAGGTCCTCCTGACACCAAAAGCACAAAGGTTACACCTTATCACTGCACATACTTACCCAAAGATACTTTTTTGCTGTTGTCAATAAGGGTGTCAGAGGGTTATTGGCAAAATGGGGAGATGGTGCATTTTTTAGGGGATGGTTAGAGGTGAATGGAAGTCTCAGCCAACTGACAGAGATGAAGGGAAGTTAAAGGGAAGTTAAAGACAAGGGAAAGAGATGAAGATGATAGTAGTGCTGAATCAGAATTGGAAATAAAAGATGAAGAACACAACAACTTTGAAAATAACTCTACAACCATCAACATAGATGTCAATAAACTAACTACCTCCTTCCAATCCTCTTTTTCCATATCTGCAGTACCTTACTCCATCTGATTCAGTCATGGAACCCGTCACAGTGAGCGGGCTCGAGGTGGTCAAGGCCAGTATTATATCTTGAACTCCAATCATCATTATGCCTCCTTATTCATACCATCAGAATCCAAGACAAAGACACAATACCAGTCAAAGAATGAAATGGCCAAGGCAAAGATGACAACAAATCCGGATTTTATTGCCTCAATTAAGCGTACATGGGGTGGATTTTGTAGAGGCAGAGGAAGGGGACAGGGAGTAGGCTTGGATGGTGACTTTACGCCATAGGTTTGCTGTCAGATATCTAATAAACAATGTATGTACATCAATTTATGATTATCCATTGTCGGCTGTACTGTGGGTTTATAGGAACTGAGTATTCTTGTAGTCACCAGTGGGTATTCAGTCTTTGAATATGCGCCTCAATAGATGTGGTCTGGCTGACTTTTCAGAAGGACTAGTTGGTAGGTAAGTATTGCAATACCATGGTATACACTTAATCATTTTTCTATGTGTCTGTCAGCATGCAAGGCCTTCTGATCATTGTTCCATTCTTTCAAGTATCGGATTATCAAGGAACCCAGATTTGAGCTGCATGCATATCATGTACTATTGTGCCTGCAGAGTTTATAAAATTTTTATAAATCAGAAACACCTTCAATGTTGTTCGATTGACTTTGGATTTTAGACATAGATAGCATAGGATGTATTTAAGCTGACTACTCACTTAGAATGGTCAATGAATGTTATATTTGAGTGCGATATTGATGCTGCTGTTGATGACCCTTGAATCACTAGAGTTTATAAATTAAGTGTCACATCAAGTAACAGGCACCAACAAGCCGCCAACAGCTGGATTGGACTTGGCTTCAACTTCCAATTGATCATTTTGATTGACTGTTTTGCTTCATTGTGCTGCCTCTCTGCCTCATGTATCTTACCACAGCGTAATGGATTCTAATGGGCCACCACAATATTGGCCTTATCCTAGTCAATTTGAATGCAATTCCTCTGATTCTGACAATGAAGGAACACAGCAGTCTTCAGATAAAGAACTTCCCATGAAGAGAGGACCAAGTCCTTCTTGGCTTGATGGATGGGACAACTTTCAGTATGTGGACTATCTTATTACTTCTGCATCAGCTGCTAATACCTCTTCCATAGCTCAAACAATGTTCATTCAAGTCCAGGAGTCAGTATTGCCCTCAGATTGCTGAGAGAGATATCTAATATGAGTTGGAAGGAATGGCAGGCTACAAGTGCATATATAGTCACCTTAAACTGTATGTAATACTAAAATGACAATAGTGGGTGCTCCCAATGACAATACTCCTCCAAGTCTGGTCAAGCCGGAAGAAAAGGAGAGAGATTACTGGAGCATGGCAAATTCCTTGAGGAAATCCGCTGACAGGTCATAAACTGTATTTCCAAGTGTGATACTGCTCTACAACATCTCGACACTGCTCATTATGAGCTTTTCAAGCTACGGCAAGATATGTTTGAAGTTGGCAAGGCTCTCTTGCAGGCTGCAGGTGAGACAGATGGTCCAGATTTTCAGAAAAAATTGCAGAAAGTGGTGATGCAATTGATTGGACATGGACAGAATGGATCAAAGAGAAGGGAAAACATTGAATCAACGGCGCACTGACTCAAACCATTCCCTCAACAGTCTCTTCAGCATGCCATAGATATGTACCCTATGTGTTAGGATGTGTCGTGTTTGCTTCTCAAGAATTGAGAAACAGGATTGTTGGACCGTTTTACCGGTTTGGAAGGAGTTTGATTGGATTCGGAATGAGTGCTAATGGAAAACCGCTGAGCAGATATGTGTGCGTAGACCACAAAAGTGTGTTTAAGATGTTCTAAGAGATTTGAGAGTATGGTGAGTGTTATAATAATGATAATTATTATAGGTGTTTAATAGGAGCAGGTGGGCTCAACTATAGTTTGTAGTAGGCTGGTTGAAAGGTTCAAGCTTAGATTAAAGCTTAGGTCAGATGCAAACAGAGTTTAATGATTTAATGTTAAATATTTAAGAAGGTTGGTGGAGATGAGAGAGAGGAGAGAGAGAGAGAGAGAGAGAGAGAGAGAGAGAGAGAGAGAGAAAAAAAAACCGATTGATTGAGAAAATAACTGATCTGGGGATCTTACAGACAAGGTCCCCAGCTTATATAGTGTATCGAGCATTAAATAATATATACTAATGGGTCTTGTCGACTTGCGTAGGCGTAGTTGCACAGTGTAATGAGCTGTGCAACCTGCACATACAGCTGAGCCGCAGTTCACGCAGAGCTGCATGGACTGTCTCTCAAAAAGGGAGTAATACAACATGTTGTCCATGAAGATTGACAGGTTGCAGTAACCGTAGGTTATGATAGTAAAAATGGAAATGTAAGTGGATTTCAAAAATGACCAGGAATTGTAGTGTTTAGAGTGGACAGCAGTAGAAGGTCATAATGGAGGAAAGTGATTTTGTGGTCATAGTATTCGAGGATATTTGAGGAAAATAGTTAAAGAGATGTAGAGGTTGGAATAGCTTCAGCGTAAAGATGAATAAGGGAATAATGTTAAAGGATTAATGATTGTGGTCCTCTGGAATTGGTGGTTGGAAATTGGGAATGGTGTCGTTGTTGGTTAGTGGTTAGGAATGGCATTGTTGTGGTGTTGTGGCAGTAAAAGAAAGAAAGATTTGGGTGCCTGTCACAAACCAGCAGGCTATTGCCATTGGATTTCCAGTCCATCAGCTGTTGGTCCAATTAGACGTGTACAGACTCGTTAGGAAGCGCGACACTTCCTAACACTATGTTTGTATCAAATTTTGACTAGATATTTTTTCTCAATGCAAATTCCACTTCATCTCTGTTGCTGGGCATGATAAGAATGAATTGCAAAGGTAAAAAGTGACTGTAAGTTATGGAGGATTATTCGGATAGTAGTAAGATGGGTTGTGGTAAAAGTATGGAGTATTTGGTGGTTGATATGGAGCCATTCGAGGATGTATACTGTACCATTTTGATTGAGTATTCAGTCATGCGTCATGGGCACCTCTGAACTGAACTAAAATTCACATTCATCATGCATCATACGGGCCTCTGAACTTGGGTGGATTCTGTCATTTTGTGCATAAATAATCAAAAATTTCCATTGTGGCCACCTTTTTTGTGTGACACAGTTGCACAAGGGGAGGTCGGGCCGTGAACCCATTATATCGGGTCGATATTTTTTTTAAGTCCCTTGACCAACCAACCAACCGACCAAAAGTCACGTGTTTTACCAAATAAGGAAGGTGTAAAATGGGTTATGTCATTCTAAACTCTTTTTCTTTACATCCAACATGGTTTTGCAACCAACTGCAAGAGATCTTACGCTTTCTGTATTGTATCAATGGATAAAAATGGGCATATAAGTGGCCACATGGTCAAAGTGCAGTTCAAATTGTTGCATCATGAGCTTCTCCCAAGCACCTTTTTGCCAAATTGAGACCATATATGGAGTTACAGGATATTTAAACATTCCAGGATATTTATAGAAATCAAGTTTTACCATATCTAGGCTATTTAAAGCGGAATATACCGGTAAAAGTCAACAATACAATTTTTTTTAAGGACCCAATTGACCTGAACGACCGACCAACCCAATATAACGGACTCATCCTCCCCTTGCAGTTGCATCCATTATCAAGAAGAGTGTATTATTGATCTCCCAGCCCATGACAAACTTTTGCCGCATATTTTGCTCTGAAAAAGTATCAATTTGGTGATGAACTGAACTCAAAATTTTTTGCATCATGCATCATTGACATGAGTGAACTAATGAACTGTCAGTGTCAATGTGTCATGCATCATCCTGGATGAACACTTGATCAAAATGGTACAGTAGGTGAATTAGAGGGTTGCAAAAAAAGTGGTAGATAGGTTGGATTATGAGATGGCAAAGAAATAAAGGAAGAGAATTGTGAAGAGTTTGTACAATGTGGACTAAGAGGAAGACAGGGTTGTACTGGAGTTGGCAGATGAGATGTAGATGTTGAAGGAGCAGATGGAGCAGTAGATGCAGATGCATGAGTTCATCTGAAAAGACCTTGATACCGTGGATCATCAGAAAGACCAGGATGAGAGTTGAAATGAGACTTAATAGATGCAGCCAAATCATCCTTGTTTACTTCAAGAGCGAGTCCCAACACAAATGCAATGTCCTTCAAGTCCTCCTTTGCCTTTGAGTTCAATGATCCCATGAAAACAGTTGTTGTGCCCAATTGACAACGAGTCTGCTGCCGCTCTGCTTCCTTAGCTTCCCTCGCTGCCTGCACTTCAGTTTTCCTTCAAGCCTCTGCCTGCTGTTCATCCTGGTGCTTCTTTTCCAACTCCATACCCTCCCTTGATGTCAAACAACAAGCATCTACATTGAGCTTGGGTTGTTTGCTTGCTTGATTTTCTTTGGCATTGAGTTTCTGAGCTGACTCCTGAAGCTGTTGCAGTGCCATCTGGTTATGAGCTTCTGCACACTCAAGTTGCACCCACAGCTCACTGTTTTCCTTCTTGAGTTCAGCATATGAATGCTAATGTCCAGTTGTTGGTGGCCATCAAATCAGAGTAGCGTAGACAAGTGCAGGAGGAATAGGAGAATGTGCTGGTGCAGATGTGGGTGTTGGTTTGGGAGTAGGAGTGGGTGCCTCGTTGTCTTCATCAGAAGAGTCATTATCTGAGCTGTCATTGTCACCATCATTGTCAGTGTCAGAAAATGACTGGTGATATGGATATGATTCGGGAACAAGTGTTGCATGAGTGGAGAAAGGAATGCTTGGTGCATAATCAACATTTTGGAAAACATCGCAATTAATCGGCCACAGTCCACTCTTCCTCCAAGCAGCTTGAATGATTGTCTGCTTGAATGTTGCATCCCGAACAGCCATATATTCCTTAACAAAATCTTCTCGTGGCATTTCATGGTCTGTGAGCTCCACAATATCATTGCACTGTTCAATCCAAGCTCATGCAAATGGACCAAAAACTATGACATCAAGAGGCTGAAGTTTGTGGGTTATGTGAGGTAGAAGGCAAAGTAAGATGATTCCCTGTTCATGAGCCTGCTGGATAAGGTCCCATTGGTCATGCAAGCCATGACCATTGTAAACAAGCGGAATCTTTTAGCCAGATGTGTTGCAAGCTTGAGCCCGAGGAATAAAGGACTTTGTGAACTACTCCTTGCACAGGAAGTCATCTGTCCAGCCATTTTCAGACATAGAAATGCTGGAGATCGAATGCTTGACTTCTGAATCCAATAAAATTTGTGAAGCCTTACCAGATATCTGGATCAACAGTAAACCATTCTGGGTCAAACTCCTTCCCAGAAAACACAAATCCTGGGCACAAAGCTGTCCCATCTGCACTAACACATTCAATAATGGTTGCAAGCTTCAGATTGGCAGAGCACTTTTTGTATGCTGGCCGTTTTTCCCATCTGCAATGTTCTACAACCTCCTCCATGCTGGACTCCCTTCTCATCCATGTTGTAAATATTCTCAATGGGGATATTGTGCTTGGCACACACTGATTCCAGCATATTGAAGTGACATCCAACAACTTGATTGAATGCCTGTGCCTGTTTTGGGTCCAGTCCTGATAGTTTCCCAAGTTTAATTGTTGGATTCCGTTCAATGAATTTATAAACCCAGTTCCGATTAGGTTTCTTTCCAGCAAGAACCTCCATTTTCTTTCAAATTCCCCATTTGCTGATGGGATGTCCTGTCTCGGAATGGTAGAAAAGCCAGTCCACAAGGACTTCCTCTTGAGTGGGAGAGAGAAGTTGCTGTTCAGCATGGGCTTTTCGATAGGGCTGGTGTTTACTTTGAGTGCGATTTTGAAAAGTCTGATAAGTAAGAGGAAGATGAGGATATTTTTCACAAAGTTGGTTGAATAGCACCAAATAGCATGGTTTTTCCTGTCCCCTGAGGAGTGCACATCCCTCTTCATAGACCTCTTCACAGGCAGCTGATAAATTGGCCTTTTTCGACCCATTCTTGGTCATACAACTACCCATTTGAGAGGTGGAGAAGAACTTAGAAGAAAAATCAAATAATGCTGAGCCGACTCAGCCAAATCAGGCCGGGTTTCCTTTTTTGGAGCTTGTCACAGCACCTCATGCTCCTTCTCCTCAAACCTCTTTACTCTTCAGTGTTACCCCGGAGAGTCTTGGAGAAATACTCCGACACATAATGGAAGTAGTCTTTAGGCATGTATGCTTTTTTCTGTGTACTCAATGCTTGCCTGGTTATGATACCAGCTGAATTTTGAGAAATTCATGAAATTTGCACTGAAAACAGCTTGCGAAACAAGAACTCAACCATTTTTGATGAAAAAAAGACTGCGACTATGTATTTCGCATCCATATACTTCAATTCTGATGCATACATACAGGAATGTGTAAGGGGAAGAGCCTCTGGATTGCTTTTATAAACTCTGGAGGCATTATAAAGCCGGCAGGCATCAGCAAAACATGTATGATGTGGCCAGCTCTTGCAAGTGCTGGACAGTGTCTCCAGAGCTCCAGCGCTCCAGCACCCAGATGGTCCGGCCGGCGCTGGCCAGAGCTCCCAGAGGCCTCTAAATTGCCTTATTTGGAAATTAAAATAAAATGACATACGAGTTTATATTTTTGACAGCACTGGCAAGCGCTGGCCGGTTCTGGCCAGCGCTGGGGGCTCTGGGAGTGCTGGGAATTTTATGTATTGCTGTCAAAATTAAAATGCAAAATACAGGGTTTGCTGATGGGCACGATAGTATATGATGGCCAAGTTCGCCGCGGTTTCAATACAGGGCTTCCTCATCAGTTTAGGCTCATCTGCTGCGTTTAACAGTTTTTGGGTCATTCTTACCTTCCTTTTTAGAGGGGAACCGGTGTAACTATTCTATGTCAGTCATCTTCAGACCACTTCCAACATTCGGGGATACAGGCTAGTTAATAGTTATCAGCCTTTTTGGACCGACTGGGATGGTCTCAACGGCCCCGCTTGTCGGAAGGTTCATTGACTTCCTAGTGCAACCCTTCCCTAGCTTGGATTTCTCGGGCATGTGATGCCAGACCGTCCACATTGTACGGAATGGGCTTAATGTCGCTACGGTAGTTAGTATTGTTTCGACAAATGCTCGAAGCCTGCAATTATTAGTGTCTTCTGGTTCGCCCCAATTTTCCACACATCTGCTCACAAACGTGGATGCTCGGTTTCTCTTCCCTCAGTATTGTACTTGATGCCCGGACACCGTTAAAGCTGTTTAATTTCTTCCGGTGAGTATATTTGTCGTTTGTGACTAGCTCTTCACTAGTACTCACTCGTTTCACTCTGGCAAGTCATATGCTACTCAGCGGGTATCAAAATCTTCCTAGTGCATGACTGATGTGCAACCGCTGTGATGACTGTACGATTGGCATTGCTTTTTTTTCGGAAAGGCTACTGTCAGTCCTAGAGCAGCTGCTGACACTGTATCGTAGTGTCAGTCAAAAATTACTTGGGATTACAAAAAGTATTTGTATAGCTCCTTGCCCTCTGAATCATGTATTTTTCCTATCATGCGCACCAGCCCGCTCGAGTTCAAAGCTTCCACTGCACGTTTTCCCATCGCATGGTCCACCTCCGCCTCCTCCTGTCATCGAAAAAGTATACTCCCAGTGGTCGAGAACAGCTCATTGCCCTCTGAATCGTGTATCTTTCCTAACAAATCCGAACCAGTCCCATAGAGTTCAAAGCTTCCACTGCACGTTTTCCCGTCGCATGGTCCGCCTCCGCCTCCGCTCGTCACCGTAAAGGTATACTCCCAATGCTTCCACCAACAGTTGTTCTTCAGATCAGCATAGGGTAAACTGTGAGTTTTAAGTTTATCTTTCCAGACGACTTCCAATTTTAAAAATCCCTCGATCCATTTTTGGAGTTGTGCTCTTTCTCGGGTGGTACATTGTCTAAGACCAGCTCGCTTGCTCTCTTCGGGTTCCTTGGCATGGGCGTCGATGTGGCTGCGTAAAGGTAAACCACGAGGAGCTGGGCTCGCTAATCCTTCCTTCAAAACGAGGGAGTCCTGTTGTGATAATGAGATTTAGGTTGACACAGTGATATAATATATGGAAA
Organism: Gymnopus androsaceus JB14; assembly: GCA_009733575.1. NCBI lineage: Eukaryota > Fungi > Basidiomycota > Agaricomycetes > Agaricales > Omphalotaceae > Gymnopus > Gymnopus androsaceus. Next base: position 191,792 of record ML769489.1, on the reverse strand, counting down.
GTCATTCACACCGAGAGGGACCGCATACACGGTGAGTGTACTGAAGAGCAGACCGAGAGCTACAGCAGACAAGTGGCTGAAACGCATCTCGATACTGGGTTTGAATGAATGAAAGGAGCTCGACCAGCAAGTTGAAGAAAGGGAGGGAGTACGGAACTCGACCGGCAAGTTGAGAAACTCGCCTGTCGTTTATAATCCATTCTTTATACTGTTTGAAAAGCACTGCATGCTCAAATGGCAGGTTCTTCCTTCCTTCCTTCCTTCCTAGACTATTCGGATTGCCGGCATGCATTCAGCCTATGACAAAAGAAATAATCGGTCACCGCTCAATTCACTATGGGAAGAAAAAGCAATTACCCTAATTGTCACAGCTAGTGTGAAGGTGAAGACAGCGCGTGTCACTAGACGCCTGTTCTTAGTGATTTTAAGCGCTCATGACGCGTCCTGAACCTCGATGAAAAGACAGTCCAGTCCCGCTTCCTCCTCACGGTCTCCTTCGCCAACCTCCAAGTCATCTAGGATATCTAAATCATCATTAGGCTCCAACTCAGCGGCACTTTTCTGCACTCTTCCGCCGACATGTAATGCGCATCCAACAGCAGTGGCCAACACGCGTGAGCTGGAGGTTCATTACGCCAAATATCATGCTTGGGTTTGTCAAGCAGATGAAGCTCACGGAACAACTCAATGCAGTAAGGTATTCCCCGATGGACGGTTGTTGGAATTGCACCAAACCGAGTGCCATGATCCGATTGCTGCTGTGAGGAAAGATCGAGGAGAGAAGATTGTACGTTTTCTCTTGCTGATTTTTCAATCTAATCTAAAAGCTGCGCTGTTTCTGGCCTCTAGTTTGCCTGCTTTCTTCCTTCTTCCGCCTGTAGCAAGGTCTTCCTGACACCGAAAGCACGAAGATTACACCTTATTGCTGCACACGCTTACCCAAAGGAATACTTTTTTGCTGTCGTCAATAAGGGTGTCGGAGGATTATTGGCGAAATGGGGAGATGGTGCAGGGATGGTTAGAGGCGAATGGAAGTCTCGGCCAACTGACAGAGACGAAGAGAAGCTAAAGATAAGAGGAAAGGATGAAGATGAAGATGAAGATGATAGCAGTGCTGAATCAGAATCGGAAATAAAAGACGAAGAACACAATGACTTTGAAAACATTCCTACATCCATCGACATGGATGTCGATACACTAACTACCTCCTTCCAATCCTCTCTTTCCTTCTCTCCAGTACCTTCCTCCATTCGTTTCGGTCGTGGAACCAGTCGCGGTGGGCGAGCTCGAGGAGGTCGAGGCCAACATTATATCTCGAATTCCAATCATCATTATACATCCTCACTGATACCATCGGAGTCCACGACAAAGGCGCACCAGTCCAAGAACGAAACGACCAAGATGAAGATGACGGCAAATCCGGATTTTTCAGCCGCACCTAGGCGTGCACGGGGTGGACTTCGTGGAGGCGGAGGAAGGGGAAGGGGACGGGGACGGGGAGTAGGCTTGGATGGTGGCTTTACGTAGGTTTGCTGCTAGATATTTGATAAACAATGTATGTACATCGACACTTATAGGAACTGAGTATTCTTGCAGTCACAAGTGGTCATCCGGGTCGAGTACGTTCAATGGATGTTTATGGTCTGACTGACTTTTCAGACGGACCAGAAGGACCAGTCGGTAGGTAAGTATCGCGATACACTACCGGTATAGTTTATCTTCTTTTTTCTGCTTATTATTCGATGGCCAAGTTTGTCCTCGGTTTCAATGCAGAGCTGCCTCATCAATTTAGGCTCGTTTGCTGCGTTTAGCCGTTACCTTCCTTTTAGACGGGAATCCCTGTAACCATTCGACGTAAGTCATCTTCTGACCAGTTCCACTTTCGCTGACGTTCATGGATACTGGCTGGTTATCAGCCTTTTCACACTATGCGATGGTCGGTGTCGCAATGGCCCCGCTTGTCGGAAGGTTCATCGATTTCTGGTACCCTAGCTTGCATTTCTCAAGCCTCTGATGTCAGATCGTCCAGATAGTATGGAATGGGCTTAATGTCGCTACGGTAGTTATCGTTTTGACAGATTCTCGGGACCTGCAATTAGTATCTTCAGGTTCGCCCCAATTTTCAACACACCTGCTCGCAAACGTGGATGCTCTGTTTCTTTTCCTTCAGTATCGTACCTCATGCCCGGACACCGTTAAAAGCTGTTTACATTCTTTCGGTGACTACCTTTGTCGTTTGTGACTGGACAGCTCTCCACTGATACTCGGTCGTTTCACTCAGCTGTTCATCGGCCAAGGTATGGGCTCCTCAGCGGGTACCGAAAATCTTCCTAGCGCACGTCTGGTGCAATCGCTGCGATGACTGTAGGATTGGCCACATCCAATCGCACCTGAAGATTGAATCGAAAGGTCAACTTATTTCGAGGTCCTAAACTAAACAACTGGTCATAGACCGCTTGCTTCTTGCTTCCAAGCTCAGCTTCTCTCTTTCGGAAAGGTTACTGTCAGTGGTAGAACAGTTGTTGACATTGTATCCTACGCTAACGTCCCGTAAAGGGCCCCGAATACAGCTCCTTGCCCTCTGAATCGTGTATCTTTCCTATCAATTGCGCACCAGTCCGCTCCAGTGCAAAGCTTCCACTGCACGTTTTCCCGTCGCATGGTCCGCCTCCGCCTCCGCTCGTCACCGTAAAGGTATACTCCCAATGCTTCCACCAACAGTTGTTCTTCAGATCAGCAGTGGGTGAACTTTAATTTTAAGTGCATCTTTCCAGACGGCTTCCAATTTAAAGATCGTCTCAATCCAGAATTCGAGTTGTTTTTTTTGGCGGGGGTACATTCTGTAAGACCAGCTCGCTTGCTCTCTTCGGGTTCCTTGGCATGAGCGTCGATATGTGGGTAGGTTAAACCACGAGGGATGGTTGATCTTTCCCTCACAACGAGCGAGTCCTGTTGTGATAATGAGATTTAGACCGACACCGAGATTTATTGAAAGTCACTCACACCGAGAGGGACCGCACACACAGTGAGTGTACTGGAGAGCAGACCGAGAGCTACAGCAGACAAATGACTGAAACGCATTTCGATAATGGGTTTGAATGAATGATAGGAACTTGACCAGCAAGTTGAAGAAAGGGAGGGAGTGGGGAACCCGACCGGCAAGTTGGAGAAACCCGCCTGTCGTTCTAATCCATCCTTTATAAGCGGAAATAGTGTTTTGAAAAGCACTGCCTGCTCCACTGGAAATAGGTTCTTCCTTCCTTCCCGAACTATATTGTAATTTGTGCAGATCTCTATCCTACCAGCATCGGGTTAGATTGCTGACTGCTGTGCGTGCATTCAGCCTATGACAAGATACATTGTTTATTATTGAATACATAGGTTCAGAAGAAATAATCGGTTACCGCTCAATTCTATAGATAAGTAGTTCTACTTCGGTAAAGTAAGCGGCCGATATCGGCGCCTATCGTCAACCTATGCTCCTCCTAGGCACCCGCTTCCAAATGTTGATGCGATCAACGGTCAGCCGGCTCAACTCAGCATTTCAAATTTATTTGAAATAGGTGGCGACCGAACGAAACTGGCGCCGCGAGTCTACTTCTGGAGACTTCCTTCAATCGCGTTGCCACCAAAAAATTTCAGCTAAACTTGCGATGTAAAGCATGTGGCAGGTTCTGATTCTTCTACTACGTCCCCAAGTAGCTACGGCCAGAAACCTCGCAAACCTGAATGTCGCCGCTCACTTTTTTCCTTCGACTCACTAAAAACCTGCCTAAAATTTTCATAGTTTCCGTCTCTCACTCTATGAGATGGCGGATCATATACGGCAAAAACGATCTTGCCAAACCATCCAGTAAATTCTGACTCGAACAATACCTCTTTCATCAACTTGGCTACGGCTTTTGGCGGACAGCGATAAGCTCCGCAACCAAGTGCGCCTGACGGGGGTCTTTGGTTAAAGGTACGTCTAACGGCAATATCACTCACCAAGTACCAAGTATCGCTGACCATTCATTGCCGCTAGACGCAAGATGAAGCGAACTTTTTCGCGCACATTTTCACGATCTTCCTCCTTCCTGAAATCCGAACCGCCAGCAGTTAAAATGGGATTTCGGGGCGCTGCTACAGAGATCACTGAAACGACCCTACGCTCGTGCCGAGCAAGCTCAGGACAAGGATTACCATCTGGCGAAGATTCCGTCAAAGGCCCGCGAAAGATCACTACTCCAGGCGAAAGAATGCCTGCAATGGACCCGGGACCCTTGTTCGGCCATGGGTAATGTGCAGCAGAGTGCATTAGAGTATAGAATAGAGTCGATGAATAGCACAGGGCTTCTTCCTGAGATGGTACACGGTCATGATTTCTTCTCCATCTTAAAAGCACCACTCACCTGAGCCACGCACAGAGCCTCCCATCCGCCCCCAGGATGTGAATTGCTTGCCAGATTCAAGACGGCCGTCTTACCAATTGCGTCGGCGCCCACTGAATCCATCAGCTCCCTCGCAACGATTAAACTATCTGCGTTTATCACTTCTATCTTCATCTTCGGACTATCTGGGTACGGTCGTTTATTCGAATGAAGCATTTCCCACTGACCCGAAATGAAGATAGACCGCGGTGATGCTCCCTCATGCTGATGCTCCGATGTAATGGCGGCGAATCGCTTCTTGTTGGTCCGTACGATTTTTGCGCGCTGATTTTCGGGAGATTGCATGAAACTAGAATGGCACGGTCAGCGAACATTGAATAATTCTTATCTGCTCAAGTAGAGAAACTCACTTTTCCATAATAATGTCGAGGTTCTGAGCAACAGGATAATGTGGCAGTGTCGTTCGTCCGAGATCACAAAAGCTGTGGAACTGGAAGGGTTTTGAAGATGTATTCCTACTCGCTTTTCAACTCCGACTCATTCTCGACGCTTGCACAGTGGAATAGGGGAAGGTCGGGTTGTGTGTTTGTGTGGTTTTGATTGAGATTAGATGAGTTTCGATCTAGAATCATTATATAGCCAACACGATCACGTTCTTCGACCATAACGTGCTCGTGTTCTCGAGCTTGGGCCACTGTGGTCCGTGGCTCATTCTTGGACCATGTATGTATCAATTCGCTTGCCGCCGATTCTCCTCTCACTCCTCTCACTGAAATGCTGTTGCCTGTTTTCCGCATCTCCCGAGCCGCGAAAGTCTGATCATGATAAGACTTTTTCTGTGGCTGTGATTGATCTTCAGGCCTTCCTTCCTTCCTTCCTTCCTTCCTTCCTCCACGCTTAGGCACTATGATATACCCGGCATAAGTAGTCCATGACCCAGCTTTCTTCCTTCTTCCATTATATCGGCGGGTCCGATAGATTTCAGGTTGGACGACTGAGGCTCGGGCATGCATTTTCCTATATACCTACTTCTACTTGTGCTCGCAGTACAGGCTGCCCCAGGCCGTAAAGCGTCCACTGTCACCATCTGGAGAACTTCCCGCCCAGAAAAATGCAAAACCTACGCTACTCGAAGTACAACCGAAACCCAATGCTCTGGCGAGCAAACTGACCGTCATCGATGAAAGCTGTCGTCAAACACCGGGTCGCCTTGTTGAAATCGAGCGAGCGCTGTCAGATGCATATGATATAGCGCTGGTGGGCCAGAGCATTAAGCCGGGTGATGATGCGTAAGTTGTATACTATGCTTGTACCAAGTTCCCACTCTATTTAGTATTTCAGGCTCACTGACTATTTTATACTACCCCATGCGCCTTCTGCAAAAAAGGTTACGCGTAACGTACGCAGAGAGTAAAGCCGTAAAAGAGTACTTGGCTGCAGTTTTGGTCATCCGCCCCCGAGCGCAAAGCTGAAAAGCTGGTCCCAAGCATGGCCACTTCAATCGTCACTGGTGGAGGTATCGACAGAAAAATCACTGTCAGCTGTCCCTCACCCGAGATTTGCGGTGATCGGTGAGTGCATGCATTTCGTATCCTTGTACTTACTGAATTGTCTGTTCACGAAGATATGCATTTGTTATGAACCTCGAATCTACGATAAACTTATGCCCACAGTTCTTCTCCAAGAAGAGTGCAGTTTCCCATGCATCGAAGTCATTCAATTTGGCAGGGTGGTGTGCACCTCCGTACCTTTTATCGAATTTCTTGACTGGAGCGGAGATAATACTTCATGAGATGACCCATTTCGTATACATTGCTACTCATGCTCTGATACTATCCGAGCTTGCAGAAGGCGAGAAATTCGACGCTTCGAAAACAGTCCCATGGCATTGGTGAGACATTTCTCCAGTACCAAGCCTCTGAGTCCTCACTTGCTTCACGTACTTCGCCTTAGGTTCACGCAAGACATCCATGGTCATGCAGATGAAAACGATGCGAATAACGAAGGTACATATAGCATTCCGATAGAGCGTAGTGCACGACTTCTGGCAGAACGCTGGATAGCGTACTTTGCGTACCTTACTAAACCTGACAAGGCGAAAGCGCACCTCAACCCACCTCCGCTAGGAACAGCGGATAACGCAGAAAGTTACGCATTGGCTCTCGTTGGTGAGTTAATAATGATAATTTTATGTATATGTTTACTTCGGCTCACCGTGGTTTCTTTGACTTCAGAATACTACTTTTATGTCAAATGCAAAGCTTACAACTTTGATCCAAAGAAAATAACACGGTGACGCCCTAATGTACGACTCGAGGTTGTTCTCTGCAGTAAATCTGGATAGGTCGCTTCTACTCCGTTCTTTTTTTCATCAGCTGTAATGTAGAAATTGAACGAGTGTATGAGAGCCTGGCGAACTCCAAAGCCTTCAGATGCAAAGGTGAAGCGGTATGCTCGATAGCATCAATACCCTTGAGGGCATCGCTGAATGTTCCATCGTATGACTCTCAGATTCTTCCAATACATGCTTTTATCGTCAGACCGAACAGTGTAAAATAATACATTTCGTCTAATTCCTGGAATCAATCATTTCGCATTGCGCTTCAGCCTAGCTGAAGCATAATGATTGGCCGTGTGTATATCGCCAATTTGGCTGCATTCAAGTACTTGACACTACAAATGGAATTCGTCGCCCAAGATATGTAATGGGATTCTGCAAATGGACCCTTCATGCGTAGATAGAGGGCTCAAAGCTAAGCGCAATGACTCACTTTCGCATACAACTCGCAGCGTTGAGGTGGTTAGGGGTTAGAACATGGTGGTCTGTGTCAAGAAAGGATGGCACAGAAGGATGAAAGAAAAGCGTAATGGTTGACGCGGCCGACCAGAATCAAGATTCAAAGCATAATTCCATTTACCGTTAAATACATTATAATACTTAGTATGTCCGTTTCCCACTGAAGAGAACGGACTCAAATACATAGACCAAAACTCAAAATCTGTCATCAGTGAGTCTTCGCCGAACCATCCTGCTTCTGCTACGCCTCGACTCAGATTGAGTCTTGCTTCCCTTTCCCTTGCTATGTTTTTCTCCTTGACCTGAACCAGTACCAGTACCAGTAGCGGTAGGAGCATCAGCGCTGGGCGTCCACATCCCATTATTAAATGTCGTTGGAGTGGCGCTGGGAGTCCACATCCCATTATTGATCGTCGCTGTAGGTGAACTCGAGTCACCAGATGAGTTAGAATTACCATCGGTGGATGTCGAATTAGAGTCGCCACCTGGCGCGGAATTTGGAGATGAGGTATCGGTATCACCAGGTGTAGAATTAGTGCCGTTTGTAGGAGAGGCTCCGTCGGTGGTGGAAGAGCCTGATCCATCGTTAGTAGAAGAGCCTGACCCATCATTAGTTGAAGAGCCCGAGCCGTCATCAGTAGGAGGAGTCGTTGACGAAGTCGTCTGGGGCGTGGATGAATTAGACCCGGAATTGGAATCAGAACCTGCGTTCGAGCCAGTGCCTGAAGAAGTAGATCCAGTGGTAGAGTTCGATGAAGAATCACCATCTGGAGCACCCGTAGTACCCGACCCACTTGTCTGCTCCGGAGGAGAGTAGTAGTAGTAGTACCGGAAGAAGAAGACGAAGACGAAGAAGATGCTCCGTCGCCGTCTGTAGACGAAGCAGTGGATCCGGAACCACTATTTCGAATCCGTTGAATTAGACGAAGCAGAACCAGAACCACTATCTCCATCGCTAGGATGAAGAAGAGCTGGAACTTGAGCTAGAAGATCCGCCGATAGGATAAGCAGAGCCACGAACAGCAGTAATCCACGCTGAATTGGCATCTGGATATTCCCAGCTCATCACTCCTGCGTCTGGAAAATATCGTCAGAATTCTGCAACGAGATAGCAGATATCGAAATCAAACTCACTCCATCCCTTTGCTTTGGCCTGGCTAACACATCCAGCTAATGTACCCGTATCCATCTGGCCGTTGGTAGCATCAGCTTGGGCGCCCGGCTTTCCAATGACGATTTTATTGAGATCAAACCCATTAGCTTCGATTTCGAACACGGAAGACTTGGGATTGCTACTGGTAGAAGCAGTGAGCAGCCCATCGCAAGTGGTGTACTCCGATGTTCCCTCTTTGCGTCGATAATCAGCTGAAATTTTATATCCAGAGCGTTAATGAGACGTACGATTGTAGAATTGGGTATTATACTAAATGAGAAAGAGTTGAAGATAGTTAGTAATAGCTATCGAATCAGAAGGAACCGTAGCATACCCAATCGATCTTGCTCCCGACTTGTTTATTCACGGTAATATAAGCTCCACCTGCCCACGACGCACTGGGACCCATCCACGGTGCTTGGGCTGTTGGGAAGGAAAGGAAATGATTTGAATATCTTGCTTAAATTCGGACTAAAGACGTGAGGGACTCACGAGCATGTGTAAGGATGTACTGTCCTTGAGGCAGCGCACTTCTCAGCCCATTGGTAAAGTCAACAAGCCATGTCTCGGCACTTCCGTCACCTTTGTCCATAGCAGTCTCGTCCTCGTAATCGACGTCTATTCAAACAAAATGAGCGGATCATTCGAAATCAGGCAGTCAGGGTTTGTACTCACCAATACCATCCTACACCATACTCCTTGACCCACGCAGCCATGGTAGAAGCAAGTTGAGTTGCATCAGCACCACTGGTAGTGGGTTGTTCGGTAGAGCCAAACGCGGAAACGAGGAGTTTGATACCAGCAGCCTGGTACTGCTGCTTGATCGTCGAGCGCTGCGAAGCTGACATTTGTTGCCAAGCCATAGCCATGTCTGTTGCGCCAGTACTGAGGAGGAACGACATGATGCTGTAGATGCGATTTGCAATGAGTTTCGGAGTAGTCCAGTACAGTGAGAAGCATACATACACGACATTAAATCCCTGAAGACGAAATAAGAAGTACCTTAATTTCAGCGACAGGAAACGGGCAAGTGCAACAGGGAGCGACGAACCTGAATATCGGAAACTGCAGGAGCAGGATCAGGACCTCTGTCCGTATATACCGCGAACCAGGGACCACTACTGACACCACTCCCAGAGCCACTACTCGGAGCTACTGGTAGCATTCGATGAGCTAGTGGAAGAGGAGGAATCCGTAGAACCGCTCGTATCATCCTGTAGAGCTACTGTTTGAAGATGAAGCGCTGGAAGACGAACTACTTGAGCTGGTGGAATCTGTCGAACTCGAAGCGCTAGCGCTAGCAGTAGAACTCGAGTGTCTTCTGGGTATAGGAGCACCCAGAACACTGTTGAGAAGAAACAGGATACCGAAGACAGCCACGAAAAACAAGTTGGTCGATGTACGCATGTTGAATACAGTGTAGTATATGTATGTATGAATGAACGAAAAGACACTCGTGTCCTGTGGTGGATGAATAACTTTGAATGGGCCAGCCAAAGTATGTGGAACCTGCCACGGATCGTTAGAGACTGAGGGATGCAGTCTACGGATGTTCAACAACCGATGGGCTTTCGATTGCAAGACATCTGCTTTTAAACTGCACGCAAGCTCCCGGGATAGCCATAGAGATGGTTGGTACCCGAGTTTGTCGGTGCAATTCAATTGAATGAGGCAAATCCGAAACCGAAATCTGTATTCAATCATTGCTCTAAACGGAGAGGGGAAATGAGCCCTAGGCGAAGCAGCACCGGACTGACAGTGGTTTGGTATGATTTCGAACCAATATGTTTCCCGCAGAGGCACGGGCTACATTGAGTATATCAATAGAGACATGGGCTCAGGCGGAGAGGCCGAACATTTCGATAGCAGCCAAAAACGGTCTGAGCTCCCCGAGGCAATTTGGATAATGGATTTCGTGGGCAGAGCTTTCCAACGAGCTGAATCATCCGAGGGAGGGTAAAGGAAGAATTGTGTATCGGTGCGACAATATTGATGAGTGAGGCTCTGATGATGAGATGCGGGAAGTGGAAACTTGTAAGGGACCTCGGATCTAGTATACGCACACAGCCCATGCAATAACTTCTGTTTTGAAGCTTCACACACAAGGTTAATTCGTAAATCCAAAAATGGACATTCTGAATCACAGCACCTGAGCCACCTCCATGGACTAGCGCGATCCAGTGCTTTCATCCCGAATACTCAATTCCTTCTGGACTGCCAACATTTCAATCTTCAATCTTCTTGGTGTTCGTGTTGAATCCGCATCGTCATAATTTCCGTATATTGAGTTTCACTATGACAAGCTCCGGATGCGCTTTAGAGCAGAGGAGGACACGTTGGTCGCGGGTCGGAAGGAAGGAAAGAAGGAAGGAAGGTTTATTACACGCCATGGCCATGAACGCCGGTCCGTGGCAAATGTCACGTGAGTTTGATCGATCTCAAGACTGTACGTCATACACCTTTCTTGCGCAGTGTTCAAGACAAGCTCAAGAAATACTACTCACACGGGATTTAGAAAATAATTCGCCGAGCGAATTTCCGCACTGAAATATTTTGATAAGCCACAGATGGCATATCGCTAATCACGTGATAATTCCCACGGCCAATTGTGGCTTATCGGGAGTCACGTGCAAATTTCACTGCGGAAATTCGCTCAGCGAATTATTTTCTAAATCCCGTGTGACTCAATCCTACACTCTCCGTTATGTAATTCACTCAAAATGGATAGCACTTGACGTGGACCCGCTAGCTCTGAATTGACAACTTAAAGGCTTTGAATTTTCCCCTAATTGATGATAGCATAAAACACCACCAGCCTTGTTCAACGCAGGGGGGTTAATTAAGATTTTTTTTAAACATATTAAACGAAACGCATTGGTAGGATCTGTATAAGCGAATATATCTTCGTTCAACATGTTCAACGCGACCTATTCGGGACATACTCAAATCTCTTTGTACGTCGTTCAACACATTTAACACACATATTATCTGAATACAACATAAGCTACTGAATACAATGTAAGCTACATGAATCCTTGTCATATATCATTGAACACATTCAACCCTTTGAGGTTGTTTAACGATGTTGAACATGGATTATCTCAGGAATGGTCTGTTAACACGTTGAACACGCGTTAAACGCTTTCCTTGCAATCCATCTCCCTAGTGTAACATGTTGGAGGCCGTTTAACGTTGTTAAATGCGAAATATCTCAGGACTGTTAGCATCGAAACAAATCTGAATTGGAAATTAATGAAAGAATAAGAATTTCGGAGCAACAACTAGTAATTTATGTAATCAGAGAGTGCAAAATCCAGTAGCCCGAAGAAGACTCACTGCAAATAAGAACCAGTACAAGCTTCAAAGAGACACTTCTCACATCATTCCGGTCGACAGTACTGACAAAACATGAGTGACTAGAGCGTAGATTTAAGATATTGCACGTACCCAATAGTTTTCCATGCTTTCACCTTGGAACATTTGCGGTAAAGCTTCCAAACTCCTCAGGTTGTGTGGGCAGTCACTCTGGTGAGAGTGCACATTGTGTGACAAGCTGCACTCATGATTACGGTCAACGCTACTAATGAATCATGAGTGACATAGTGTAACTTTGAGATAGTCCACATACCTAGTAGTTTCCTTGCTTTTGGTTTCAACCGTTTGCACTAGAGCTTCATTGCCACTCTTCTTGCCACCAGCTTTAGGTGTTGAAGTTAGAGATTTCTGCAAGCAGCTATCAGGCATTTGTCCTAGCAACACAATGATTAGTGAAGAAATCCAAATCAACTTAAGGACTTACTAAAGTTTGTGTAGAGAGGATGTCAAAAACGAGAGAAAAAGTCGAAAGGGCAAAATGCAACCCATCCTGCTATATATACAGTGGGAACAATAAGGGCCACAGTCCACTCGAATAAGACAAGACCCTGCCGAGTGCACCAAAACAAGGACAATAATAAGTCAAAGCTGTATCTATTAATCGCAAATCTATGTACATCTAACTAGAGGTGAATAAGTATTATAAGTCTGTTAGCAAGAATATAACTCGCCTTGCATCCAAACCGAGGCAATCACCCAGGCCCTTTGAACCCAATTTTCTTTGTTTTAGCTACCGTTTCGAGATATACTTGGTTCTGCTAGTTGGGCGCTTTGACCGCTGTGAAACAATAGCCTTGGCGCCTTCCTCCTGAAGGTCCAAGTTCTAATGTGAACAATACGGTTAGTCCATGGCTACGGCAAAGCTATAAAGCAATTGTGACAAACCTCAATTCAATCCAAAATCGCTATGTCTTCTCTCTACAAGGAAAATCCTACCTACTCTCATACTTTGCCCACTAACCTCGCTTCCCAATCATCCGACTATGCAAAAGCTCTCTTCGGCATTATCCTGCAATGGCAGGAGGAGACTGGCAGCACCACACTACAACAATTTATGAGCTGTGTGGGCTCCACGCTCAAGCATCATACAACCGTCCACATGGGTGAAGTTGGATGATATTTTGGAGCTATAATTTTTCAGGTAAGTAGCTGTTCCCACAATATGGCAAATGCATCCTTACCGATGAGCTACACAGCGCTGTAGCAACTGCATCGATCCAGACGGCAAAAGACTCCCCATTCGTCCCTGGACCCCACCAAGAGATTCGAGCTCCTGAGTCGTTACATAGATTGGCTCATTAGAGTCAAAGCCAGGGAGGAATTAGACAACCTCATTCTGCGACTCTCAGAGATCACAGAACTAGGTTGAACAACAGAACAATACTGCCAATTTGAACGGAAACTTCGAAATGCTGTCGACTTGCTGGACAAGGACGGGACTGCTTCTCCAAAAGCGAAGTGCAAAAGACAACTTCATGACGATATACAGCAATCTGTCAAGCACAGGCAAACAGGAGGAAAGGGGAGGCATTGATTCCCCGCTGGGGAGATCAATCAAAACAGTGGTGGATGCATGAACAAGCTAGGATAAATGAAGACATTTAGTGTACTAAATAGATAGATTTTCGAAACAACTTTACCTCCCAAAGCGATATCAAGTTCATGTCACTGTAATGATTCCTATTGCCAGCTTTGACCTGAACAATAGGCGTGGCCACATTGGATAATAAGAGTGGCTGGCCAAGTGGCATAACACCCCATGCTCAATTTCGCTTTGGTCCTCCAGAGTACAAAAACCCCTCGCAAACACTACCATCTCATTTCTACCCACTGAACAAATGTCATCTCCCGCTGCCAAAACCAAAGCCACCAAATGCTCTCCCCAGAAGCTCTCTCCTGTACACTCTTCATCCAACTTACTCTGGCACTATCCCCTATTTCTTCAACTGCCAAAGCCCAATGCAACAGGGTCTGTTGGGCATTGTCATCACCTTTCTGAAGCAAACCAATTGCTATGAGGCGTTGGAAAGTTTTGCGAAGTGTGTGGATCCTACGAAAAAGAGTTCATACAAACACATGGTGGGCGTTTGCATGGGTCGCGATCATCCGACTGACTTCGCAAAGCTGAGCATATCTGTAAGTGCCGCGACTTTTCCCGCACCACACTACTGACAATGCCTATCAGCGTCTTTGCAAATACGAAAGCTGCGGAAGCGCAAAAGAACACCCCGTGTTTCCCATGTCCGACGATGAAAGACGACAGTGTTTTCCACGATTCTGCTGATGGCTCATGTCGACCAATGAGACCACCAGGTTGCGAGCAATGAAGGAGTGCATCCTGCAATTGGAAAATACTGCTGGGCAGCTTCTTGCACTTGATGGAGAAATCACAACTTTTTTGGCACAATCCGGAGGCACTCCCTCCTCCGCCCGTTCGCTCCAAATGCAAGAGGGATTCCACTGACCCCACCACTCCTTCCAAGCAAAGGAGAGTCTCGGATGGTTCTTCCAATGCTATCACCCTTCAGCCTTTCCCGCTCGCCAGTGACGACGATGATGACGAGGTCGAATTTGTGGAGGGCCCTAGTAAACCGATTTCCCCCAAGATCTCTCGCAGGACATCTCCTGCGCCTGTGGCAGGATCCTCTTCGCTTCGGAAGATGCCCGCTTCAGCCTCTCCTACTAAAGTTGGGGACTCCAACTCGAGATGGATGGTGTATTTGTCTCACGCCTGTGATGAATTGGAGGAAGCTGCGAACAGCGATGGGATACAGGACACTATCCTAGGGCCGAAGCTGCGGGCACTGGCCCAGACCATATATAATAACTGTTGATTTCTGAATGTATAACCGTCGCATAAATACAACATTTTGTCTTTTCCCATTTGCTCCAAACGTTTGCCCACTTTGACCTTCACAACAATAAATCGAACGGATGAGCTAGACAATTAAAAAAAAAGGCACCTGAGGGCCATTCAGCTTCGGCCGGACACAACAAGAAGACGTATAAAAACTCACTGGTCCGTCGACAGAGAAAAAAACCCCCAAGCACAACAATACACCATGTCTGCTCCTAACCCACAAACTCCTCAGCCACCTTGTCGTTCCTCCATGCGGTTGAAACGCAAGGTCAAAGAAGGGAGTGGATCACCAGCTCCAAAACGAATGAAGCGAGCAGATGATCCCGAAGACCCTGGACTTCTTCCAAGTAAAGAAGCTCCTTTGCGTCTAACATGCTCGAAGTCCAGGATGATTACATCTTCCAAATCTCCATCCAAGGCAGGACCGTCTTTCGGGAGCAGGTTCTTCCAATGCAGGTCCATGTCGCTGCACAGCAAAAGACCGACAGGAGGTGTTGATAGAGGCTTGTAATCATCTTACCATCCTTTGCGAGAGAGAGGACTTGGACTGGTCTCTCTTGTTCACTATGCAGGGGTTGTACAGACCTCTACAGCGTAGAATCCAGGCGTGGGAGGCCGAACCCATTCCCAATACTGTCGTAGAAGGGCGGTTTTCGAGTGCGACAGAGTTGTCAGAAGAATCTGATTAAGTAGCTTCAGTAATTGTCGGAGCAGATGTACAGTAATATACTTACCATAGGCCTGGTGCCAAATCAATCATTCTTGAAGTCTTGAACGCCTTGAATGAGGAAAAATTAGCCATTTACCCAGAGGCGACTCGCAGCACTTACCATTGGTAATCACCTGAGCAAAGTAACGTCTAGAGAAAAACAGCAGCAGAAGCTGCATTACTACGACTCGAGTCGTAGTAAAAGATCCACCTGCGTGAATCTTGGGAAGGGGGACTTGTATGAGGACTTCAGAGAAGAAGTTGATGACGACAATGACCTTCGGTAAAATTTTCCGCTTCGACCGAAATCAGGTGATCAATCACAACTCATACTCGAACGTTCACTCTCACTCTTCCTACTTACTTATTTTCTGCTTCACTTTCGGAGGGGACGCACGTCCTCTCCGTCGCTGATAACTTCTTGTTGTTGGCGCTTTTCCGACTTGCTCACTTCTTGTGGCTATGGATTGACCGCTTGCAGGTATGGTGGTCTTTTCTTTTTGTATAGCTTTGACCACTCATTGTATTTCAGATCCTCATACGGTATATGGGGCCCGACCTCTTTTGTCCGCCTAGCCCTTTAAAGACGCGTCAATCCGTACTGGTTCTGCCCCCAAACTGCGATCTCTCAATATGTCAAACACTCTTGTTCTCGCGACCTACTCAAAGGCACGCAGATATCTCAATAAAGTTCTCTCTGTCGTCAAAGAAATCACCGAAGCAGTCATCGATATGCCCGACACCTACATAAACGACATACCCCATATTCGTGCCATTGTCGACAACTTGGATCCCATTATTCACAAACGTATACCTACCCTTCTGGCTATACTTTGTAAACAACCTCTGCCTCCCATACATACTCATACGGGCCACGGTACGTCTTCCAAGCTTGTTCTTTCCGTTCGTACTCATGTTCACTTTTTCTAGACCTTTTCCCGTTATATGTCAAGGTCTTTCACGTCGACCCCACGCTTATACTTGTCCTGAAGGCTCTCAAGCGTCGTCTTCTGGACCTTTCGCGCAGGCTGGATCAATGGCCCCTGCGAAGTGTGATCCTCAAAGGCGTTATCGTCGACATGGAGGGCGTCTTGAAGGAGATGATTCCGGAGCTAAGAACCGCAATCACATGCAACGAGCTTACAGATTCTGAATATCGGCGCATGTTCGCTACTGGTGAGTTAATTCCTTTATTCACCAACATAGATCGTACTGAAATGGTCCACAGTGAACCCTCCCCACGCTAACAACGCCGCCAATGATGATATTGGTAGCACTCGGGATGGCTCGGTTACCCCCAGCGATGCTAGCAACGATATCCTCGATACTACTACTGTCAACAAGTGGCTGGCCACTAGACCTTCTAGCATGTCGCGCATTGGGAGTCCCCCGATCTATGACAGCAATCACCCCGACCATGAAGGGCATTCGGATGAAGAGGATGATGAAGGGCATTCGGATGAGGATGGTGAAGAGCAGTAAAAACGATGCTTATTTAGGAGAAACTATTAGTTTTTCATGTATTGTCATCGGTCTTATATAGTTTGTTACGCTTTTTCTGTCAAGTAATGTCAACAAATTTGGATCTACACGTACTGGAATAGCGTAGTCTGAACTGTATTCTTTGTTTCGACTAGCGTGCGTTCAAATGTGGACTGAGGGCGCTTAAAAGTGATAACACGCTTTGACCTGGGCGCTTAAGTCTTCGTCATGACCACTTCCTTTCCTTTTTGTTCTCCCTATTGTTTCACTCGTCTCGGTTGTATCACGCATGTGGTACCTGTGCTCTGACGCTTGTCAGTCACCTTGTTCATTTCTGTGAACAATTCCTTCAATTGAACCTCCACGGCCTAGGTGTGTGGACCGTTGTTTTCTCATTCGTGACACTAATTCTCGCTTAGGCATGAAACGCAAGTGGGATCTAGAACGAGCAGGTAAAGAGGCCCAGAAAAGAACTGTCTTAATTGATAGCTCTCATCGTTTGGGTGCTCCAACGCGACCACTTTCTGAGTTGCTCCGCAATGCGAAACCGCGAATACAGCCGTCTACTTCTGCGCAACCCTCTACCTCCGCACAAGCAACGCCAGTGCATGCTGTCGAACAGGAACCAGATTCTGAAGAGGAGGAAGAGAAAGAAGAGCAGGCGAAGGTCACAGAGGAAAAGAAGCAAAGGACAAAGGTGTGTTTAAATTTCTTTGTTGATTCAAGCCTTCCATGGCTCACTTGTTAAACTCATAGACCGCAGAAACCATGGCGGAGTTTATGGAAAACCTTCCGAAGTTACAGTTCCATTTGATAGCTGCCGAGGCCTGCACCAAAGTCAACGAACTCTGCAAATGTGGCTCCGGATTATATCGCCTGGTGGCTTGCGATGAATGCTACAACTATGAAGCCACTTGCGAGAAATGTTTCATTCGAGACCACTTCCATCACCCTTTCCACTGGGCGAAATTGTGGCAACCCGATGGCTTCTTTGTCAAAGTCGACATTTCCTTTCTCGAAAACAAACAGTATAGTATTCAGCTTCCCTGCTCCAAAGGATCATCCGTTTGCAAGGAACCAACGAATAGCAACATCGTCACGTTGGTAGATACCAACGGAATTCATGGCACTCGGATAAGCTATTGTGGCTGCACTGGTGATCCCGACCGCGTTCAGCAGCTTATGAACGCTCGAATTTTTCCTGCTTCGGTGAAATTTCCCCGAACACTGATGACATTCGAAGTCTTGAAGCATTTCACGAAGCACAACTTGGCCTCGAAAAAATCTTCATACGACTTTATCCGTGCTCTGCGCGCCCTTTCGGATGGCTTTTTTACTCAAGAGGTGTTGGTAAGTCTTTATCATCCGCAAATGGAGACACAACTAATTCCGACAACAGGATCCTCATCCCCAGTTTCTTCTGTCAACTCGTATTTGGCGGAAATTACGACTTGATAAACAGAGCGGTCAAGCGCATAACTTATCCGCTTCGTTCCCTCATTGGATGCCTGGTTCTATTGTGCAATTCTGCCTGGCATGCCCCGAAGACGGGTTCAATATGGAGCAAGGATGGGAAAAGACGCCACTGGAGCTGAAGTAAGTTCTTCAAGTAACAGTACAGGACTTTCATACTAACGTCGAACACGCCAGACATTTGAACCAGGACTCAAAAACCATGGACGGCAATTTCCACCTTGGCCAGTATCTCAAAAATACAGACCCGAATGATATCTCACTCGTTACCGACAACGATATTGGATATTTTCCAGATGAGAAGAAAGTAGCGGAATACCTGAAGAACACTGCCGACGACAATGAGGTGTGTGTTGAACACTGTTTTATGATAGCAACTGACCTCGTATCTTTCAGAAATCGACGTGTAACTATCTCAAAGTTGTGAATAATCAAAATAAGAAAAAATTCAAGAACATGCGCTGCTCCGGCGTGGTGAATGTCTCGTGCAATCACTGCGTTATCCGTTCCTCCATGAACCTACTCAAGGGCGAAGCGTAATAATGTCTTTCCTTCTCCTTATTCCACACGCTAATTATTTTCTCTAGTTTTAAGTTCTCAGATTATGCCCTGCAACACGCTTTCTCACATACGCGCCATAACCGTCCTCATGGTCATCTGGGCGCATCTGACTTCCTTTTTTCATACGACTGCAACTGCCAGTATTGCGTCAACCTACACAAACGATTCTCAACGAACTGGCATCACATGGCTGACCTTATCAAGCTGTTACGCCCGATGATCCCTGCTCTGCATATCTTGGACCACCTGAAAGATTGCATTTACAAGTTTAATTCCGCTTACATGCCTGGAGCAGCTCACAAGCATGGCAAATCAGTTGAGCAGCAATGGGTGGAATTAAACCAACTCGGAGGATCCGTCAGACAGATGAATGCTGGTCACCGTATGGAGGTCCTCACCAGATCATTACACGTACAACAATTTTCGCAAAAATGTTGAAATGCCACAGCTGTTCCTGAAGCTCTACAAGCTGTGACAACACGCTGTTTTGCTTTCTCGTCAGAAAGCATATAGAGTCTTTATTTCTGGCCTGTATCACCTATCGTCCAGACAGGGATGGTTGCCTCATGGTGAGGAGTGAGAAGTGCCCAACCCAACGAGCCAAGCGTTACTCAAATGGTATCATCGCAGGAATCTATCAGCATCATTCTAAAGGTATTCCATTTCACTTCATTGTGGCGCTGTTATATTTAACGTGTTCTGTTACAGTACCTTCGCAGGAGAAGATCTACCAGCAGCTACTAGTCAACAATGCGACCTCGTTTGCGGGCCAGGAGGATGGAGATGCAGGCAATGTGGAGTTGTATCTTATTCAACAGGGCTTAACTATCCAGCATGAACAGTACGTGGTCAGCTTTATCATGCGTAGATCTAACTGAAGCTGTTCTTATTGTAGACAACGAATTCGCGGTAAACTCACCCTCAACCAAACCGAAATGGTCAAGAAGGATATTGCGAAACAACGGAAAGCTCTCACCGAACAAATCTCAGTCTACCGGGACATGCAGAAGTTAATCATACCGGCAATCGAGGATATGTTGGTTACCGTCTACGCAAAGAATGATGAAGTTAACCCTGAAGACGAAGAACCTCTTACTACCGTCTAATATGACTCCTGCTCAACGCCAAGCCTGTGCTATCGGGCATCTTGCAGCTCTCGAGTCCAAAATGCGTGAAGGGGAACTTTACGACTGCATCCAGTCCGTTCAGAACGCCGCTAAGAGCTACTCGGTCACTCACGACCAAAAGAAGCAGGAACGAGGCACCAATGCCAACACTCGGTCCCAGTTGAAGCTGAAGAGGATTGAGGTGGAGCGGGACTCCTGTATTGCTGACTATAACAGAGTTCGCAAGGCTCTGCTGGATCTTGGAGGTGCTCAACCCGAGGAGCTCCCCGTCATGTTACTCTCGGATACTTATCGGTACTCCACGGTGCGTCCGCGAGCGCTCGGTGATTCGCGGGAAACGGATGGTGCTCTCTACACGATGCTTGCAGAACAGGATGATGAGGAGGTGGAAGAAGGCATGAACAAAGGGAATAATATGGTGGTTGATGAACCGATGATGGCTAGTACACAGGGCGCCCGTCGACGAAGACGTAGGTCTTTACTTAGTAAATTGAACATTAATTATTTTTATGTACTAATATGATTGCAGGGCCAGTACAACGACACGATGTCAACAAGGGCAAGGAACCAGAAACCAAGTCCGACGGCTGGATTTGGTCCAAGAGACTTATGTTTGGTGTGAGTGGACAGGGCCAAAACCTCTCCAAGTTTGAAGAAGAGTGTGCGTTTGTTTTTCCGATTCCAAAACAAATGAACTAACTTTTCAACAGGTGACCAAATCGAATATTTCCGCAAGAAAGCTGAAGACGAACGGTGGCGTGAAGTATGCGAAACCATTCACGCCGAACTATTCAACTATCGTCGGGCCTGTCGAACTATGGAAGCTGCCTGGTCCAAGTCTGCCGCTCGTCCGTTGACCGACAACGATGGGCACAACTGGTCCTTTGGACATGTCGCATATGCTCGACGGCAAGCTGCCTTGTACAAGCGGCTACACGATCAGTGTTACAACGTGGTGAAGAGCTGTAAGCTGGAGGAGTTGCCGGAGGGAGGGATCTTATCGGACGTCATTAGTAGGCATCGGAGGGAAGCTGCGGAGAGGGATAGGATATACATCGCCGACATGATCGCAACAATTAATAGCCTTGCAACAACTGTTATAGAGAACTGAATTATTTACTTGTATCTGTATATACCAGCTGGGTGTATTTACTATAGATTTTGAAACGTATCATTCAGACCTCGGAGGCCAAGGTTGGTGCCTCGGACCATGTAGAGTGATCCGCTTGAAATCAATTGGTTTTCTTTGATCCGAAAGGTCAAAGCGTCACCTCATTCATCTAATCGGGAAGCGTCGTTTTCGTCAATGAGAATGTTTTTTATTTTAGCCCAATCATATGATTGGTAGACAAAGGTAGCTTCAACGAGTACAAGTCTGGTAGATGATATTGTAGATGAATTTTTACGTACAATACAAGAAGTGTAAACGAAAAGTTCAGAATCACATTGAAATCTCAAGGTGCCAGTACCAATCGACGGGGGAGCGAAGGAGCATGCTTCAATACGCTAAAAACACTTCGAACATAATATTCTGCGAGCATCCTTTCCCACTGTGCCCCTTCCCTCATTGCAAACTGTTTGTGGCTGAGATCCATATCCATGCCACGTCGCCACATCGCTGGTTTCGACAACGGCCATGTATTCAGTAAGGTCCAGAAGTGCTTGAGCGAATTATAACAATCGCTCCAGTCCACTGCAGCTATGCCAAAGTCATCGTTTGGAGGTGGAACAAGAGCATGATAGAGAAATATGCCATTCATGAGGGTGATGCGGTCGCGTTGATGCTGAGCACGTGCCGCGTCGAGTTCGGCCATGGTTAAATTTCGTTGTGGGACTGGCTTACTTGTGTCGAGTACTTGATCAACATATAGAAGTTCGGAGCGGAAATTAACCATGCATAACTCGCGAATGAGCTGGCGGGCGGTGGATGGGTCAAATGTGGCTGTAGAAGGCGCTGGCATGAGCAGCATATGCGAGCTGTAAGCAAGAATAACATCCTCGACGATCTTTTTAGCATCAAGGGTAGCCTGCATTTTGGGGGAAACCACCTGCCCGGGCTCAATTGGCTGAAGGTATGCGTAGGCGAGAATCTTGCGCCAAAGTTCAACTGTCAGAGGAGAGCGACCGCCTTCCAACGCAGTAATCCATGCATCTCTGAAATGCTGCCACATGAAAAGATACGGCGACTGTCGATTCTGGTGCTGAAGTCCAAAAAACAGACCAGGGTCGGGAACAGCAAGCAACCTTTTACCAGGCAGAACACCGTTCTGGTCAATAGTTTTATTGACATCCTTCCAAGCCGTAATGGCAGGCGGGACCAAGGGATCATCTTTGGGCAAGTCGGCAAAAGTATCACGTTGCACCTTTGGAGCTATATGTAGATAGATTAGACAGAAGTATTGTAAAATCAAATCGAAGACAACTCACGATTCATGTCAGGTTTACGAGCTTTCGCGGACCTGGACATCTGCTGACTATGCCGGAAAAGATTTTTAGAGTGCTTACTACCGTGAGTCTGAGAGGAAGAGGGCTGCAATTGGAGATGGCTGGGCGGAGAGGAAGCTGGAGCCATGATACGCCCTTTACCAAGCTCGAACGATGATGTATATGCACCGGGTACATGGAGATTTTGAAAAGGAGATACAATGTCGAAACATTGAATCGATGCCCAACGGATGGCGGAGAATTTGCTATCAGAACCGGCCTGACCCATCATTATAGTGTGGTAAGGAGGGTCAGCTGGTGCCATTTGAACTTGAGGCAACCGGGGCTGCTGCAACAAGATGAATGCTTCAACAATCTGACGGTCAAACCCAATCCAAGGGCGTATGAAAAACACAGGAAGGCCTGCGTGATGTAGCAAACGAGCATCCCTATCGTTCCATACGAAAGCCCCCATTTTGTCACGTTGGAATGAAAGTGGGGCACCGGAGGTGACACTACGAGATTCGAGATCGGTATAATCTAAGAGAGCCTGAACAGTGAGGAAACCACATTGAATTTTCGGTGAGAGCAAGCTGCTGGACTCTGATCGAAGCAGACACCGTTTTCAGACAAGTGAGGCACAGGTAGATAGTGTCCGTATGTTCCTTAACGATCCTGCGACTTGAAATTGTCTCTATTGGTCTTGTACTATGTCAGCGTTCGACGCTTGAGAGGTGCAATCTGAGACTCCAACTCATCTGTCAGCTCCTTCTCCACAACACCTTCCTTGCGCTTCTCTCCTTCAGTGGTATATGTCAGATCACTGTCTCGTAGATCGAGCCACATTATGTCGTCAGCAAGGGAGGTGAAATTCGAGGGCTTTTTGGTAATTGCAGAGTACCAGGGATAGTTTGGGTTAAAGGGCTGAGGCCAACAAACTGGATCATCATCACCGTAATGAGCATCAGATCAATGATACAAATCTCGCGTGGAGCCCATTGGAGGTGAAGGAATGTAGTCGCAATTGGGAGACGTGATGTATTCTTTGCTGTGAGGGAGGAAGGATCCACAGAGTCCATCCGAAAAGGACAGGTTACTGAGAATACTATGGAGCTTCAATACGCTAGCAGGGAGTTCATCTACACTTGAGGGCAATGTAACTAAAAGGATAGATGTCAGTTTGAGAATGGTAAAACTCATTTTGTAGCTTACATATTGATGAGCTCTGGCCTGTTGGGGAAGTCAGCGAAGTCAATAGCGAAAAGCATCAGGCAATAACATACCATTTTCGCGTTTCTTCCTGTTTTTGAGCAAGTTCTCTTTGGTCATAGGTAGGCTGGTAGGTCGTAAGTGAACCATACTCGAACATTTAACTGTCAAGGTATGTACCTCATGACGGCTTCAGTAATATCTAAAAACCAAAACTCAATGACAGAAATCAAAGAGTATACAACCACAAGAAATGGTTGATAGTAGGTCAAAGATGTTTGAAACAGGATGTAAGTAAGAACTTCAACTTTGAGAAATTTTTCCAAGTTAGCGCTCAGACCAGGATTAGTAATGCCAAGAGCTGAGCCGATGTCTGGCGCTTAAATAAAATGATTTCTTTTCCCTTTTATGCTTTGAACTTCACCTTCTCTTTTGCCTATCTCTCTTGCCACAGTGACTTTTTTAGGATTGCTTTCTGGCGATCTACTCATTCAATGCAAGTTGAAGGCTCTGTAGTCTACTTGACTACTCTTTCAATTTTGATTAGGTAGCATCCCTATGGTGGACTTTTGAGCGCCTGGTCGTACTAGCTTGGACCAGTAGGCAATCATTGTTCTTCGGTGGCCTTTGATGGAAGCAGGTGAGTTTTAGCCACATCTATTGTTCTTCAAGTGGCCTCAACGGTATAAAAGCAGCCATGTTGTATCCACCTTCACTTTATGACCCGCTTTCTTTTGACGAATTTTGCCACAATGCCCAATGCCAATCCCCCTGTAACACCTCCTCCCACATACACCCATAACACTGCTCACGCTGCTCCTGCGCAAGCTGGTACCGCACATCAAGCAGTTGCAAGGAAGGCCAAGAAGGGAGAGAGTACGGACATCCTCCTGCAGGTAGTCGAGATGATCAAACAGAACTATCTTAACGAATTCTTGAAGCAAGTCAAGAAGCATGACTTGAACTTTGCTGGGAGCAAAGTCGTTGATCAATGAAGGAGAGACACTGCTGAGGCTATCATGAAATCAATTGAGCAGGGAGAGGCACCGTTTGAGAATATTACAGTAAATGTTGGGCTGAGGAACAAGAATGTGGCTGTAAGTTTCGTGGTGGAAGCGCTAGGAGAACTGACCTGAATCTGTTTGTAGGCCATCAACCGCGTCTTCCAAAACCACTATCACCACAAGATGAAGACTGTCCGTCCTGGCAGCGGCATCGTGATTTCGTGTGAGGAAGCGAACAAAATCATAGCAAGTATTCGAGAACTCCATGCCCCCTGCACAGGTTGGGAATTTTTCAAGGTGCAGCGAGCAGATGATATCCAGCAGTGAGTTGAGCATGGCGAGAACTACCAGATGGTGGTGAAGAACATGTGGGACAGGTTAACGAAGGATGAGCGAAGCCAGTGGGATGAAGATGCGAAAGAGGTCAACCTTGCTGGGTGAGTGAATTCTTTTGTGCTGTTCATGAAACTTACCTGATCAATATCTAGCAATCAAAGGAGGTTAGAAATGGCTCTAGCGGTTTTGTTCAGAGCCCTCGCAACATCAGGCCACATAGGACCACTGGAAGCGTTGCTGGTGTATTCTTATTGCGACGAACGCCAGGATGTGCAAACAAGAAAGTAAGTTATTTGGAGCCACATCATGAATATTGCCAACTGACGTACAGTGATACCAGCTTCTCGGTGGGGTCCAGTGGCCAAGATTTTGCCGCAGAAACTATTGGCGAAACCAAGTTTCTCAAGAGTTACGTGAAACTGTTTCATGATTGGGTGGTTGAAGCGTTGCCTTTGGTCCAAGAGGGCGACCTCTTCTCGTATGACAACCAAGGCTTTGCGCTCTTTCCAGACCTCAACTTCACTGACTTCAAAATGAAGGATATACAAATGTTGGTGAAAGAGTTTTTTGGTAAAATTTGGGGTGGGTGCTACTTGGAATCAACTTGTTGAATATCTTATTGATATGCTATTTAGGCAAACAGTACGGCAGCGAGATACCTTGGGACAAAATTAAAGAAGATCCCCAATCTTTCTACAATGAGCAAGTTCTGCTTGCCTGTTCAACTGGTCAACCCTCAAACACTTGCGGCGGCTAAAATAGTGGCGTTGGCTGAATATTTACAAGAGGGATCTGGTTTTTGTTTCTGTAAACGTGAGCAAGGCGTTCAGCCTGCTTGCGCTGCTGGTCCTCCAGCGACTACCTCAACTTCAGGACACAAACAAGAGCCCACTCCCATTGTTCCTCAAGAGGCTACTGCCATTCCTTCTCGAGAACCGACTACCATTCCTCCTCAACACCCGACACCCGCCCTTGCTCGAGAATCCACTCCGGCCCCTCCTCAAGAACCAACTGTCATTCCTCTTCGAGAGCCGACTCCCGCCCCTCCTCGAGAGCCGACTGCCATTCCTCTTCGAGAGCCGACTCCCGCCCCTCCTCGAGAGCCAACTGCCATTCCTCTTCGAGAGCCAACTCCCGCCCCTCTTCGAGAGCCAACTGCCATTCCTCTTTGAGATCCGATTCCTGCCCCTGCTCGAGAATCGACTCACATTCCTCCTCAAGAGCCCACCCCTATTCCGGCGTACAATCCAGCTCCTGCTTCCATTGCAGCTCGACTTCCCGCTCCTGCTTTGATATCAGAAGGTGAAGGACGGGCTGCTTCTGCTAGCGGGGCTACTTGGGGGCCTTCAGCCACCATTGACGAACTCAGCGCTTCAAACCAGGATGCCACAGGGCCTCTACGCAGAAGCACTAGGGGTCATAGAAAGACAGCTAGCTCTAACGAGGCGGGTCCCTCCGGTAGGGATGTGATCATCCCGGGCAAGAAGCAGTCCAGGTTTTGGTCATATACACTGAAACCTATTCCAGGATCAGTGCCTGTTGAAGACAGTGCAACGACAAGCAATGATATTGGTGGAGGGCGCACTAGGAAACGCGGGCAGTCTGTCAATGAGGAAGTAGATACCAGAGGGACACAGGAGAACATCGGTGTCCAGCAGCCCCTCAAGAAGAAGCGGAAGAGTTGAAGGTGATTTTGTTATTGTCTTTATTTGGTATTTCTGGACTTTATGGTTCGTTCCAACATGCTTCCTCTCTCTTTCTTTCTTTACTCCTCTCTCTTCCTATGCTTGTCATTCTCCCTTTCGCCCCTTGTTTTTATTCCATTGAACCGGTTTAACCAGGGTCTTTCTGTTCATATACCAGTTTAACCAGTTTAACAGTCGCTAGTTTATAATTTGACATGTATTATGTGGAGCGTATGGAATTATTTGGTGCATTCAAACTTATGAAGCCGTTAAACACAGTTTAACGAGGTGGGTGGATCAATGCTCAAAGGTCTTCAACTACGTTCAATGCCCATTGAACGTAGTTGAACCACTGCAGGAGGACCAATGGATGGGGTGCGTGAGTTGCTGTAGAAAGGCGTTCAACATAGTTGAACTGCTACAACAGTCGGAGGGGCCAGTGGATGGGGCACTCAAGATTGTGTTTAACGTGGTTGAACGCTCTCTTCAACTGAGCACAACGGATATGTTCAACAACTTTATTAGAGTAGTACTATGTAGTTTGTTTAACATGTTTAACAAAAACTTCAATTAGCCCCCTACTGTTTAACAAAGCTAACGGGGTTACTGTGATAGCTGATGATTATTTCTCGCTCTCTCCCTCTCCTTATAGTGCTCAAAGGGTATGTAGTGGGGTCACAGACTGTCCCTGCACTCGCTCATCAGTGAAAGCCGGCCTCAGGCCAGGCATATTTCACTCATCAACTCAGTTGAACAAGATAGTATTACTATTAGTATACACGTATACATTGAAGTAAGAAACCTCTTTTTTCAGCTATTGCTCAATTATATGCCTAAGAATCTGCGAAAAATAAGACCACAAAGAGAAGATACCTTAAGAGGCCATAGCAATAATTAATTTCTCTGCATACGGAGTGCAAGGGGTAATGGAGCATTGAAATGGCTTGGGGTGGCTAGAAGAGCATTAAAAGATCGACTAACAATCTAGAAAAAGAAATAACCTACCGGAAGAAACCACTGGTGTAATCTTCCAAAATGGCAATGTCGTTCCCTTGCTTATCTTTTGGCTTGCACAAGTTGAGGGTGGCCAAAACGGATGCAATAGTGAGCCACACGGTATTGTCAGCCATATATCTTCCAATGCAGACCCTGTTAGTGGGAGTATTAATTCTTTGCACAAAGGTAATTGGACAAGAGGATGCAAAAACCTTCTTCCAAATCCGTACACAGAGATGTTGTTCAAACTGGTGAATGGTCCGGGAGAATCAAGAAAACGCTCGGGGAAGAAATCATCAGGACGTGGGTACACATCTGGATCTCGATTCATCGCCCTAAATCACACATTAATGCTAGCCTCAGATTAGAAGGAGCGGCTAACACACCAAATGTTGGGAATGACAGTGCATCCTTGAAGAACATAGTAAGATCTTCAGCAAACAAAAAAAGAAAACCGAGAAAGAACTTTTCAGAATATGATAACCAAGATAGGAATCATCTTCAATTGAACTATGCTTGATCCCTGATAAACAATTATCTCAAAATCCCACAGGAGTTCACTCATTGGTAAACACTTACCGAGAGGAACGGGAGGGTGCAATCACATAAGTTCACGGTAAATTGCTTTGATGTATGGCAGGGAGAGGCGGTCTTCAAATGTAGGTAGTCGATCTCTACCAACCATGTGATCAATTTCTTCTTGTCCTTTAGCTTGGACATCAGGATGGAGGACCATGGTAAGGGTGAAAGAGCCAATGGATGACGCCGTCTATTACAGTATTGAAATCGGTCATCAAATGGTGGCAGATAGTGAGTAAGTACTGTGTCTCCTGCAGCTAATAGGATGGATTAATTTGTCTGATTAGATGGGAGTAGATGATTTGCATACCTAAATAGCTAGTCGTGCCCATTGCCTTGATTGCTTCAGTTTCTGCCAAATCTCCTTCATATCTGCTTGCGATTTTGGCGACGAGGGAAGTACCCTTGCCAGTTTTCTATATATAATTGTATCAATAAGGAGCCTGGTAATTTCAACAAATAGTTGCCAAATTATCCATTGCCCTGTCAAATGGGATATTGTTTGTCTCTTCTACGGTTCTGAGACATTGCTCTGCCACTCGTGCAAATTCGCATCCAGGGAACCAACTTGGCATAAAGCGCAGCCATGGAAATTGTTCTATGGCGGGGAAGGCCCCAGGAATAAAAGCTTGTCCCATTGCCAGAACACTTTTCACAACGTTCTGAGCAAAAGGATCTTCAGGATGAACGTCCAGACCCCATAATGAAGATGACATTATTCTCTGAGAGCGCCTAGAAAAATCAATCAGCTATGTTATGCTTGAGGTAAGTAGACCCGTATGCCATGTAGGGATCCGCACCGTACCGTATACAGTTACGGCCATACAAAAACAGCCGTAAAATTTGCCAAATTTGCCCATTACGGTACGGTATACGGTACGGCTTCCGGCACCCGTATACCGTAAAAATACGGTATACGCACACCGCCAGTGATTATGCTTCAGTCAGACTGAAGCATTATGGGAAATAAATCATTTCAATACATAGAGAAATTGTACTTTTCAGGGTATTATAGAAAGTAAATATTTCTTAGCACTTGAGAAGGAAATAAATTCACATTGATTGAAGCTCGATCTTTCCGTAAATGTCCAAAATGATGTTTTTCGCACATATTCTGAAGCAAAGAGCTTCAGCTGACCCGAAAACATCAACTACCGAAGCCAGCCAAAGTATTCCATTTCAGGGCTGCTGAAATGGTAGTGGTTACCATTTCAGCAGTCCTGAAATGGAATACTTTGGCCGACTTCCGTGATTTATGTTTTCGAGTCAGCTGAAGTAGATTACTTCAGGTACTGTCCAAAAAAAAGTCATTTCTTCCCTTTGCGGAAAGTCCGAACTTCAGCCAGTCTGAATTTATTTCCTTCGGAAGCTCTAGGAAATATTAATTTTCTATAATACCCTGAAAAAGGGCGTTTCTGGTATCTATTGAATTAAATCATTTTGCACAATGCTTCAGTCAGACTGAAGCATAATCATTGGCAGTGTGACGGCACATCAGATTGCAAGCTGTAGGGTCCCGGCTAATATATATAATGCAAAAATCATTGATTTGACCACTTTGGGACCCTCCAGCATATAGCCAACTGCCGAATTCTGGCTGTACGGGGTACCCATTGGAGTAGGGGTCAGTAGGAGGAGTAGCGCTCATTAGTCAGTGTTTGTAGCTGTTTGGCACGGGCTTTAGCCCAAGTTCGGTGTATTCATAGTCAGTTTAGCACAATCACAGCATCTACGCAACCTAGTCTATCCATCGAGAGTCAGCGCCCACTCCATTCTGGTGACGAGAGTGTGATTTGACCCACACACCTTTCGGCCTCTTGTTACAGCTATTTCCGAAAATTTTCAGTGGCACGTACCTCGGAAATTTTGCCTTCAGCAATGTCACAACCAAAGTTTCGCGGTGGAACTAGCGAGGAAGCGAGGAAGTGGCTCACATTTATGGATGGTATAATGGATATTCGTGATTCGGACTGGGAGAAAATGGGCGAGTTTGCAGGCAAAATTTGCGGCAGAGCTGTGGATTGGTACAATGCTCTCCCAGCAAAACTTACGCAAGTCTGGTCCATTTTGCGCAAGCTTTTTGTTGCATATTGGGTTGATTGCATTGGTGATGATGCTTTTCGCACGAAATGTAGAGAAATACTCTCGTCGAAGATCAAGATGGATTTGGTCGCCACGGTTGCTGCAGAATCAATCTCATATCCTGTCTATCATGTCATCGTTGATGAGCTCGAGGATCCAGAAGAGATCTTTCAAGTTGCTCTTGGCGAGCTTTGTACAGCTGACTCTCCTGCCGAGAAGGAGAAGGTGTTTCGAGTTTTATGGGATGCCGCGCTAGCTGTTGGATCAAACAATTGCAGATGCGGACCTGACCAATGGAATAAGGCTCTCATTCTCGGGAAAAGTCAAGGACAACAGTTGGGATTTGCTGAAGGGAAGAAATGTGGACATTCATTCAGTTTCGAAGAGGGAAGGAAATCTGCTCTACGTGAGTTGCAGGAGGACCGCAGTGACATTGGCATTAGCAGCATTCCCAAATCGGTCACCATAGGTATCAGTGCCACCCCGGGAGCAGTTGATGTAGGTGTCAGTACTGCTATCGAGGACCCTCTCATGAGCGTGTCCTTGCCTTCTCCACTCAATTCCCCGCTTTCCGCATTGTCGAAACCCTCATCGGCTGCCATTAGCTGGGCGGATGAAGCTGATTCGCTACCAGCTGCAACGCTTATTCCGCCATCAGCAGCCACTCTACCTGCAGCGCGCAACACTGCTGCTTTGCGTTCAGAGCAACCATCTGCTCCGCCTTTCGGATCTCTCCAGCGTCGCACACGTCAGTCTCATCGCTCTCGCCGTCGAGGCTCGAGACAGCAACAAAATTCATTTCATTCATTCCATGTCAATACAGCTATGCAGAGGCCTATGCCACCACCGTCACCTTACCAAAACTCACCACTGATCACCCGTCGACACCCTGCTGGTATTGGACCTGGGAAGCCTGTCGAGATCTTTTGTGTATCGTCCCCTGGCCCAGTGCCATCATTTACAGCTCCAGTTCAGCCTCCAGCTCAACCTCCAGGCTTTCCGCTACATGATCAGAAGTCCGTGTTGGACTGGACAGGAGATCCTCGCTTGGTCCAGCTCAGTCAGCTTTTGGGAGATTTAGGTTGGGTCCGCTGCTTGAGTTGATTGCTATTTTGTTTCCGCTTATTATTTGTTTGTGCTTAGTTTTCTTGTGTGGAGACTGGCGCGACGAGGACGCCGCGCACTTTTTTAGTGGGGGCACATGGAGTAGGGGGTCCAGGCCTGGCCTGCCCTCATGTAGTCACATGCTATCGCATTGTTCTAGTCACTTCCTGTACGTACATAGGTTCAACACAATCATCCACCGCATTCCGCCTCTGGCATCGCGATAGCCAGGCAGCCTTAGCCGCTGGGCCCTCTCCACCGTACAACAACCGTATAAATACGGCCGTAAAAAGTGTCCATGGACACCCTTTACGGTACGGTTACGGGTACCCGTATAACCGTACCGTAAGCCGTAACTTACGGTTACGGTGCGGATCCCTAATGTCGCCATGATATGTTGCATAAACTTGTCGGGCGTGGTAATCAAATTGCGTAGAAACTCATGAACTTTGTTGTATTCACACCGCCAATAATTATGCTTCAGTCAAGCTGAAGCATAATGGGAAATAAATAAATTCAATCCCTATATGAAGCGTACTTTTTCAGACAAATACAGAAGAGGTATATTTCAATAGATTAGAGAATAAATTAAATTCCGACATTCTGAATTTAGAACCTTATATAGATGTACAAAAGGAAAGCTTTCAATTGGACTCTGAGAACAATAGTTTCAATGAGGACTTGAAAGCCCTGCTTTCACAATAAGAGTAAAAGTAATTGTTTCGAAAAACAATTCAATCTTTCACTGAAAGATTGCCTTTCGCTGTGCGGTTTGGCGGCGGCCCGGTCCGGCCCGAGAATCGAAGTATTGTCTTTCGGGAACCGGTTTAAAGGTTCTTCGAAATAGTTACTTTCACACTTATTGTGAAATAAAAGTATTCAGTCTGCATCAAAACTATCGCTTTCAGAGCTCAATTGAAAAGTGTTCTTTCAGATGTCTGATTAAAATTTAAAATTCAAAGGGTCTGGATGTAATTCCTTCGTAAGTTCATTGAAATATTTATTTTATCTACTTGTGTGAAAAAGTACATTTATCTTATGTACTGAAATAATTCATTTCTCATAGTACTTCAGCCTGGCTGAAGTATAATCATTGGCAGTGTGATTGGTGTGAATGAAAGCGATTAATTGTAGATTGGCGAAAATTCTGCTGGAAAAGTTTCCTTTTCCTGCGCCAATTATCCGAATATGGCTATCTATAGTCAAAATCCGATATAAATATAATATCAAGCTACATACCGCTTATCCCATATTGAATTCTCCCCCACATCTAAAACAAGACAAAAACAGACTACTCAGCAATGTCTCAGACGGTGTAAGACATTCATTCGCACTTACAATTTCATCATTGGAGTCATTTTTCGATCAGAGTAAATGCGAGCACGCTTTTCCAACAGGTCAATGGCAGCTCGAGAATCATTGAGAATAAGAATGTTCCTGTCTTGAATGTAGACAAGCTTGCCTGCATACAGTTGGATTACTTAAAACAATTCACGAATTTTGGAATTAGTTGATACTAACCGTACGCCTTTCCCCAGTTTCGATATTCGACCCAAGCGTCATCCGCAGGCATGTTTGTGACCGTTGGTCCAGGAGGATAAGGCAATGTGGGTCGCTGCCGTTTGCGGTTTAGTAAGACATAGATCAAGGTCAGGATAGCAGCTGCAATCAATGAAACGATCAACATTGCATAATTTTTGAGGTTGCAGTCCGTGAATGAGAGGTGCTACCACTGGTGCTTTGAGATGTTTGCTTCAATCATATGATCAACGACGTTCTGTGGGATTTGGGGCGAAAATGAACGCATTGGAATAATGGTTCCGGACTGCAGGGAACACTTCTCGATGTCAACTCCAGTGCAATTGAGTCGGGCGATTACAAAGTAGCTTTATCTGCACATGCCTCATGCGTCTAATCTCAGCACTTTTAAATTGGAGAGAACCCAAAGCGGCGTCCCCCACGCCACGCGTTCAGTCCTCGGTAAAACCAATGTTCTGGGGTGGGTTGCGGAATCCATAATCGAGGGAATGACCAGCATCGTGGGTTCCGTATCCCACCAAGTACATAGATTCCAATAATAGTTTATAAAGAACAAAGTCACGAAGCGAGAAAATGCAGATCAGGACCTCTATCCTCATACTGCAAACCAGGGACCAATACCGGTACCACTCCCAGACCCACTACTCGAGCTGCTGGAATTTGATGAGCTAGTGGAAGATGAGGAATCCGTAGAACCGCTCTTATCATCCGTCGAGTTACTATTTGAAGGTGAAGCGCTGGAAGACGAACTACTTGAGCTGGTGGAATCCGTCGAACTCAAATTCGCGCTTATTGTCTTCTGGGCACAGGAGCATCCAGAATACTGTTGAGAAGAAACAGGATACCGAAGACACCCACGAAAAACAGGTTGGTCGATGTACGCATGTTGAATACAGTGCAGTTTATGTATGTATAATGAACGAAAAGACACTCGCGACCTGTGGTAGATGAATAACTTTGAATGGGCCAGCCAAAGTATGTGGAACCTGCCACGGATCGTTAGAGACTGAGGGATGCAGTCTACGGATGGTTAACAACTGATGGACTTTCGATTGCAAGCGTCTGCCTTTTATAAATGCACACAAGCTCCTCGGGACAGCCACACCCAGTGTTTGTCGGTGCAATGCAATTGAATGAGGCAAAGCCGAAACCAAAATCTGTAATCAATCATCGCAGTGGTTTGTTGCAATTTCGAACCAAGATGTTTCCCGTGGAGACACAGGACTGCATTGAGTATAGCGGAGCTTACATCCTACGCGTACGCCTCGTCAATAAAGACACGGGCTCAAGCGGAGAGGCTGAACTTTGATGGCAACCAAAAGTAGTATACGGTCAGGCGATTTGGGTAGTGAATTTCATGCCTAAAGGAGGTATTGTGGTATTGGGTGGCAACAATGTTGATAAGTGAGGCTCTACGATGATGAGACGCCGGGAGTGGAAACTTGAAAGGGAGCTTTCGGATCTATACGCGCACAGCGTATGTAATAACTCCTGTTTTAGAGCTTCACAAGAAGGTTAGTTCGAAAATTCAAAAATCCACATTCCGAATCACAGCACCTGAATCACAGCATCTGAGCCCCTCCACGGACTGCGATCCAGTGCTTTCATCCCGATACCCCATTCCTTCTAGACCGCTGACATTTCAGTCTTCAATATTCGGTTCGAATCCGGATTATAATCTCCGTACAACACGCTTCGAGTTTTACTATGTGTAGCAAGTCGGAATGTGGATTTAGACCCCAGCAGAAGAGGACGGGATAGTGGTGGTTCAGTCCGGAGCTGCCGATTGCGCTAAGCCATATATGAATGTCACGTGAGCCTGATAGCAAGATCGATTTCTTTTTCTTCGAATCTTTCGTGCTGAAAAAGTTAGGAAGAAGGGAACCGTTTCGCGTGCCACAGTTGGCCAGAGTCCATGTCACCAAAGCATATGATATACGATATAACTTCCTTGTAACCGTGGCCATGTTGTTCCCGTTTCCTGCTCAATGCTCAAAAAATACTGCGCACTGATCAACGTTAATTCACTCAAGATGAATCCCTTGACATTTACCCGCTAGCTCTATTGAAGGCGTTGGATTTTGCCCTAATCCTATGACTAGTCCTTGGTCTCTCCCTCATTGAATTCCTATGCTCCTCGGAACTCTTCTACATTGCACCTGGCTATCATTTGGACGTCTGGAACCTGGCTGGAACTGCCTTGAATTACCTTTCCATCTTCTTCAAGTTTCCAGTGCCGTGCTCCCGAAGTCCTCAAACCAACAGACAGGAATATTTTGTCCGTAATTTCAGACTGCGGACAATCAAGTTTCCAGTTCCGTGCTACAGAAATCTTCAAACCAACATGAGCGACAAGAAGGAGCAGGTAGGTAGGGTCAAATGCGGAGCGACGAGACGCATGCATGCGTATAGAGCGAGTGAGACGAGCGAACGGGATGTCGGTACCCCAGGTATAATCAACAAGGCCTTCAGTGAATTGACACTCTATGACCCGGTCACAGAATATCAGAATCGGAATCCGCTTCTCTCGCCAACTATGGTTTCGATTTTTCGATTTTCTGAAAGTACGTGATGAATTTGGAAGTTACAAATTATTGTATTGCTGGACGCGCAGGTAATGCTGGAGTGGTTGACGTTACTGTAGCGGCCAACCGTCCCCTGCACTCGCACATTAGCGAAAGTCGGCCTCAGGCTAGGAATCTTGGCGCTCGAGTTGAATAGCATACTTGTTTTTTTTGCTACTATTCATACACCTAAGAATTTGCGAAGCAAGTATGTATGCACACTGACGTATTTGACAAAGCTGACAAGGAGAATACACCTTAAGAAGCCGTAGTAATGATTAGCTTCTTCGCATACGAAGTGCGAGGTGTAATGGAGCATTGAAACGGTTTGGGGTGACTAGAAGATAATTCAGAATCAACTAATAATCGGAAAAAATAATAACCTACCGGAAGAAACCACTGGTATAGTCTTCCGAAACGGCAATTTCATGCCCTTGTTTGTCTTTCGGCTTGCAGAAATTGAGGGTGGCCAAAACAGAGGCAATAGTGAGCCACACGGTATTGTCAGCCATATATTTTCCAATCACAGACCCTGTTAAGTAGGAGTATCAGTTCTTTGCACAAAGTGATCGGACAAGCATGATGCCGAAGACCTTCTTCCAAATCCATAGGCATGGATGTTGTTCAAACTGGTGAATGGTCCGGAAGAATCAAGAAAACGCTCGGGGAGGAAGTCATCAGGACGTGGATACACATCTGGATCACGATTCATTGCCCTAAATTGCACATTCAGGATGCTACGCTCTCGGAGCAGAAGGACTGGCCAACACACCAAATATTGGCAACGACAGAACATCCTTGAAGAGCATAGTAAGGTCTTGAGTAAGCAAAAAAGAGAGAAGGAACCTTTCGGAATATGATAACCAAGATAGGCAATCATCTTCAATTGAGCTATGCTCGACTGCTGATAAACAATTATCTCAAAATCGCACAAGAGTTCACTCATTTGTAAACACTTACCGAGAGGAGCGGGAGGGTGCAATCGCATAAGTTCACGGTAAATGGCTTCAACGTATGGCAGGAGAGAAGCGGTCTTCAAATGTAGGTAGTCGATCTCTACCAACCACGCGATCAATCTCTTCTTGTCCTTTAGCTTGGACATCAGGATGGAGGACCATGGCAAGCGTAAAGGAGCTAATGGATGACGTCGTCTAGTAATACAGTCATTGAAATTCGCTCATCAAACTGGTGGCAGATAGTAAGTACCGTGTCTGCTGCAGCTAATACGGATGGTTGGTTTTTCTGATCAGATGGGAGTAGACGATTTGCATTACCTAGATAGCTGGTCGTGCCCATCGCCTTGATTGCTTCAATTTCTGTCAAGTCTCCTTCGCACTTGCTTGCGAGTTCGGCAATGAGGGAAGTACCCTTGCCTGTTTTCTGTAAGTATATAAATAGAACTGCTGGTAATGTCAACAAGATATAATTGCCAAATTATCCATTGCCATGTCAAATGGGATAGTGTTTGCTTCTTTTACGGTTTTGAGACATTGCTCTGCCACTCGTGCAAATTCGCATCCAGGGAACCAACTTGGCATAAGGCGCAGCCATGGAAATCGTTCTATGGCGGGGAATGCCCCAGGAATAGCAGTTTGACCCATTGCCAAGACACCTTTAACGGCGTTCTGAGCAAGAGGATCTTCAGGATGAACGTCCAGACCCCATAGTGAAGAGAACATTATTCTCTGAGAGAGCCTAGAAAAATTAGTCAGCTATGTTATGCAGCATGCTTGAGGCAGTAGATCCGTACGCCATGATATGTTGCATAAACTTGTCGGGTGTGGTGATCAAATTGCGTAGAAACTCATGAACTTTGTTGTATTGGTGTGATATGAAAGCGATTAACTGTAGATTGGCGAAAATTCTGCTGGAAAAGTTTCCTTTTCCTGCGCCAATTATCAGAATATGGCTATCTATAGTCAAAAAAAACCGTCATAAATATGATATCAAGCTACGTACCATTGCTGCCAAATTCAACTCTGCACCACATCTAAAAAAAGATAAACACAGAGCATTCGATGACTCAGTGTAAGATGTTCATTCATACTCACAGTTTCATCATTGGAGTCATTTTTCGATCGGAGTAAATGCGAGCACGCTTTTCCAACAGGTCAATGGCAGCTCGAGAATCATTGAGAATAAGAATGTTTCTGTCTTGAAGGTAGACAAGCTTTCCTGGATACAGAAAGGAGTGGGATCAGCTTAACAATTTGCGAATTTAGGAATTACTTGATACTGACCGTACACCCTTCCCCAGTTTCGATATTCGACCCAAGCGTTATCCGCGGGCATGCTTGCGACCGTTGGTCCAGGAGGATAAGGCAATGTGGGCCGCTGCCGTTTGTGGTGTAGCAAGGCATAGATCAAGGTCAGAATAGCAACTGCAATTAATGAAGCGAACAACATTGCGTGTTCACGCAACGTTCGACAAGTACACTGCTGCTTCTGTTGTGTTGGAGTTGGGGCAAAAATGTTGAACGCACTGGAAGGAAGGAAGGAAGTTTATTACCGCAGTCCGATAGCGAAACGCCGGTCCTGGAGCACGAAACGGCGCGGTTCGTCGCCCACATACCCGTTGAAATTGCAGGG
Source organism: Gymnopus androsaceus JB14 (assembly GCA_009733575.1). NCBI lineage: Eukaryota > Fungi > Basidiomycota > Agaricomycetes > Agaricales > Omphalotaceae > Gymnopus > Gymnopus androsaceus. Next base: position 153,774 of record ML769489.1, on the reverse strand, counting down.
TATGGTTTTGTTTTTGACAGATGTGATTGACAATATCAACTCCTATGTAATTGAGTCAGGCGATTACAGGGTGACTTAATCAGCACATTTCAGAACCTATACCGAAGCCCGCACGTTCACGCGACGCGCGCGAGCACACAGGGTCATTGTATAGAACCGATTGCTCGAATCTCAAGAACAGTCCCCCTCAGTCATTCAACGCCCAAGCGTTGCGACTTGCCTCGGATCATTGAAAGATATTTGTCCATACATATTTGTCCATACTTTCGGGGTAGGTTGCGGCATTCATAAGCGAGGGAATGAATATCTCAAGCAGATTCCAATAATCTAATGGCTTACCACTGCTAACATGGAACAAATGATAAGTCGCGAGGAAAGGCAAGAAAAGTACTTCAAGATCAATTGTGTAATGGAATCTACCTATAGCAAGGGATTTGAGGGTTAGTGTGCGGCGGAGGGAGGATGGATAAGACGTCAAGACGTCGATGTGCATTGTCCTCTTTATCATCGTTCTCCTTGAAGGCATATCTTCATTGTCGTAGAACCATCAACGACATCTGCAGATGCATCAACACACCAAATCCACTCCTAAATCAAACCAAACCTAGCAAAATGCCGCTGAAATCGATCCTCCTTCCTGTTTTGGTAGGCGCTTTGAAGTGTGTGGTTTTAGAAGGGAGAGGTTGCAGTGGAAGAGGTGAGATAACTGCGTGATGAGTATCGGAAGAAACAGAAAAAAGTCCGTCAACGTCAAAAGGAAAATAGAAGGCACTCTTCGGCCCTCCTCTTCCGGGATAGCAAATTTGATAAGCTTCCCAGTACCATTCTCCGCCTTAGCCATCGACCTTGGAATGTGGAATATCTATGGATCAAACGCTTTGATTAGTGGTGCTTCCGAGTCAGGAAGAGAGTATATGCTGCGTGCGAGTTGTGTTTCTCCGTCAAGCAAGGGAGGGAGAGGAACAAGCCCTCGAAAAAAGAAAACTTGAAGAACACTATACTCACAAGCCTCCCGATTGTCAAACTCCGCAAAGAACATCCTATAGAACAACCTGTAAAACACCGTCTCCGCAGAGGTGGATTATATCTATTATCTCCTCCCTTCACTCCGTATCCCAATGTGTCGTTTATGCTGGTAGTGACAGTACTGAAATCCGTCCAATTCTCCAAACCAAACCACTTCGCGAGCCCTGCACGCCCCTCACTAATCCTGAGCGCATCAACCGACACATACATACTCGCTGTTGCCCTACATGGGAGGGCCCTGGGACGTCAAACTCTGACTGGTCTCAATCTTATTCTTTGTTTGCTCTGGATTTCATTTCCCCTGTACCCCATGCCGTCTCTAGCTTATGCTGCATGCGCGTGGACGAGAGATTCAGAATAGCATCCGGGTCAAAAAGGCTTGGGAAAACTAGTACATATCGAAGTTCGAGCGTAAGCACAATGTTTCCGTACTCTGTGAATTTGAAGGCAGTAGGTGTCCAATAAAGCTTATTACACCGAGCTTGCACGACCCCTTAATTTACTCCAGAATCTTTCCCATGCATTAGTTCAAGTACAATTCTCCCAGAGAATGATTTCAACTGCAATGGCGCTAAATCTAAGTTATACTTGGTACAAGCGGCTCTGAGAGTACCAAGGTGTCTAAGGAAGGAGATTGCTAGAGCCTAAGTTTGAGTCAAAAAAGTGGCCTCACAAATCTGACTTGTAGATTACCCACTGGTGAATTCTAGGTGGATTGAGCTCCAGTGTCAGACCATGATTCACTGTACTGCTACTACAGCGGCTGCAATTGCAAAGGAAATTCGAAGCCGATTAAGTTACTATATCATTGTTCAGGTGATTTGTATCAAAATGTGGTGAGTGGTGGCCATGAGTAGAATACTTATAGAGATTTGGGTGCACTGGCAAACATCGGCCTTAATATCCGGTCAATCCGACTGTGCATCCGAGTACTAACAAGCTCTGAGGCATATAAAAACAATGAATCAACTGAGTATTCAATTATCTGCCAGGCAATCTTTCCTCAATAATCCATGATGACCCCAGCCAAAGCCCAACTCGTTCAATCAATTAGTTTGATTTTTTACATGGATGCAATGACAGCAATTCCAGTATGTATGCTAGCTGGTAAAGTATTCACATTATGAAATACTTAGTCTCCAATAACGCTAATACTTCATTCCAAAAGGATTTTCCTTCACAGTAGCAACGGTGGCAATGTATCTTTTCCTGTAAGGACTCTAATTTTTATCCTCTTCTTCACGCTCAAGTATGACTAATATGAAATATAGAAGCAATGGTGCCAAAAGCTTAGCTAGGAAAATTCTGCTTTTTTGTATGGTTGTCTTGATCCTTACAAATACATGAACTATGTAGTTCTATCAGCACAATACTTTACCATTTCGAACACTTCGTTTGGGGGTGTGACCTGTGACCAACCCAACGAATTTAGATTTCGTTTGGGATTGGTGGGACCTGTGACAAAACGAAAATTTTACGGAATTTTCTTACCAAAATAGGTCAGGCGCCCAAAGGGCGCCCACAAAAATCGAAAAAATTTCGTCACTGGCCGCTGTGACGCGGGACAAACCGTGACATTTTGTTTCGTTGGGGGCCCCTGTGACCTGTGACCAACGAAGTGATCGAAATGGTACAGTATCTACATCACGAAACCCCCCAGCATATGTCTATTGCCCAACTTGACACTGTTTTACACCAGTGTCAACTACCAACATTATGGTGATCACTCCCCAAGATGCTAGTACCCTACCATGATGTTGGTAGTTGACACTGGTGTGAAACAGTGCCAACCCTCACCATCCCTGGACACCGGGAAAACACTATGGTAGGCAATTGACACCATCAACATCAATAGAGGCAATTGACATCTTTCAACATCATTTTGTTCAATTGACACCAATTGCCATTGGTTATTATACTTCTTTCAAAGGAGCCTAAAATGAAAGAAAAAAAATTATTGGGTGGTACCAGTCTCACACCACCAATAATTATGCTTCAGCCTGGCTGAAGCATATTGGGAAATAAATTATTTCAATACCTATGTGAAATGTACTTTTTTTAGAAAAATATAGAAGATAAATATTTCAATAGACTGATGAATAAATGAAATTCCAACCTTCTGAACTGAGAATTTTATACAGATGTGCAAAAGCAAAGTTTTACATTGGACTCTGGAAACAATAATTTCAATGTGGACTTGAAAGCCCTGCTTTCACAATAAGAGTGAACGTAAACCTTTCCAAGAACAATTCAATTTCCACTGAAAGATTGCCTTTTGCTGTCCGGTTTGGCGGCGGGCCGGGCTGGCCCGAGAATTGAAGTATTGTCTTTCAGGGACCAGCTGAAAGGTCCTTCGAAACAGTTACTTTCACTCTTATTGTGAAGTAAAAGCATTCAGTCTTCATTGAAACCATTCTTTTCAGAGCTCCAATGAGAAAAATTCTTTCAGAAGTCTGTCTAAAATTCAAAATTCAGAGGGCCCAAATGTAATTCCTTCATAAGATCATCGAAATATATATTTTATATACTTGCATGAGAATGTACATTTATCTTATATACTGATATAATTCATTTCACAGTGCTTCAGTGCTTCAGTCTGGCTGAAGTATAATCATTGGCGGTGTGTCTCTAGCTATTTATTTTGGAACTTTTTAATTTTGCAAGGTCTGGGAATCGAACCTGCAACCCGATTAAGTGAATCAGCTGTGCACACACATGCGGAACCACTTTACCAAGCTGCCATTTATAATATTAGCTTCTTAGTGCACTATTTAGGCTCATAGATGTATACTAAACTACTTGCTATGATCAAAAGTGAACGTAATTTTGATAAAAGTGCCACAATAACTCCATGTTTTTGGTGGTTAGACCTTGTCAGCATGAAGATACATCCTGTAGGAGGATAGTTCTGTTAGCTTTAGACAGCTGTATCCTGAAAAAGACCTCATGGAAGCTGTCAAAAATGCCCTGATTTGAGGAAGAAACCATGATTTCTTAGGTTTTTCCACATTTGACTACAGATTTAAGGGTTCTCAGTACACTCTCATGAGATTTTTTGTCTGGAGGGCCTGCAGGACATACTAAACTCTTATATAAGCTCCTTAGACCCAAGGAGAAGTACTGGAATACACCTAATTTTTCCATGTATATAAAATTACGCTCACTTTTGATCATAGCAAGTACTTCCTCTGCATCTCCTCCTCTATTATCTATTTATTTAGCTTCTAGAGTTGGTTCAGATAATATATATCATGTGTAAGACTCAATTCAAAGGCATTCCAAGGAAAATAGTGAGTCAATGTTGAATGGTGTTAATGGTTTAGAATGATGTTGAAAGATGTTAATTGCTAAAATCAATGGTAAACAATGTTAACCACTAAATAAGGTGGCAAAAGAGTGTCAATTGCCCAGCAGCATAGCTACAATAGAAACCGCCTACATCTTGCTAGAATTTCAACATATTTCTTGTCTATCTACTATGGTTTTGGTCAATGACCATCTATCGCCACTGGCAGACACTGTTGTGAAGGTTCCGTGATGTAGTTTTGGTTAAGGTGGGATTTATGCAGCAGTTGACCAGAGGGGTCGAGGAGCAGGCATTGGCAGCTGACAATGCTGCAAGCCTCTGGGAAGCCCAAAACAATTGGACCATAACTCTAGAAGTGAGTGTCTATCTGTCAATGATTGTTGTCCATTTGGCTAGGCTAACCACAAGTGTCATGTTTGTAGCTTATGTTTGGTGATGGAATTGTGGCCTGGAGAGCTTGTGCTGTATGGCCTTGAATGCAATGTATTTGCTACGTTCTGGTTGGTCTTATGGCTGCAATATTGATATGGCTAATCCACGCATGATACATTCAATTCTTACTGAAATTGTCTTCCAGCTGTCAACTTAGCCAACTGTATTGTTGGAAATTTGGTTGATTTGGACGAAATCACTGAAACAACTCCCTTGATGATGGCTCCACATTCCATTCCCTGGCTGTAAATATGATTGCGACATTGACAGTTGGGGTGAAAGTTTGGTATGGCACCTCCCACACAGTAAAATGACTTTTGAAGTACTGAACAAGTTGCAGGTATCATCATTGAGAAACATGAATGTCGTATTCAACCCAAACCAAAGTCAAATCATCACCAGCAGTCAAAGTTCTCTTGTTGGTAATCAAATCCGGATTATTGTTCTGCATCATTCAAGTGGGACAGCACTGCCAAATTTCTTGCATTGTATAGTATGACTGACATATTTTCCCTAGTTGCTTGAGGTCATATCGCTTATGATTGAGACTAGTAATGCCAGTGGCTTTACTGTTGGCACACCAGTGGATGATACCACATGAGTAATAGATGTATTTTTCAATGCAACTGCTGTCCATCAGCAAAACCTGTAATTTGGGATTTTTCTCCCACAGCACTGCCAGGGCATCTGTATATTTCCCAGCGCTGGCAAGAGATGCTTTGACACTGGCCAGTGCTGCTACCGCTGGTACTTTCAACTCTCAAAAGCAAATCGGACTAGTAATAAAATGACTGTTAAAGGCTAGTAAAACTAATAAAAGGACAGCAAACTCTTGTATGAACAAGGATTGCTTTTCTCAAATGTGTAGAAAGTTTCTTTATCCCAATACTTGTTAAACAAAAAATTATCGGAAATATGAGTAACATTATAACAAGTGAGAGATGGATTTCCTTTTTCTCTGTGCCTTGTATTAACATTCACCATAGCTCGGAATTGTGACAAGGGAATTATATTGCCTAAAGGTGTGCTATCCTGGCAATGCTTTCCTTAACACATACTGCCCTGAAAAATAATCAGGATACACACCTGGACCCCATGCCTGATAGACAGGAAGCTTGGAGTATTTAGCTGGAGAAGGAGGCTGTTTGATAACATCAAATTGTTTGCAATAAGCCAGAAATTTCTCTGTCCCTGGATCAGAAAATACAGCGTTTTTTGGCTGAGATGGCATAAATATCATCTTGAAAAAGACAACTATGTGACCTGAATCCCTCATGAGTGAGGGTAATAATAACAAAATGGATGCTACCTTCAAGAGAACTCCTTGGCCAGACTTTATTTGGATTGATATTAACTAAAGCAAAGTTACTTTGACCGAGTGTCCATTTGGGATTCTCTGACTCCAAGTCAGGCGGTGCAGCAAAGATAATGCAAACATCATGAAGATGAGTCAAATCATAATACTGCCTGTGCTGCACTCATTTGAGACCAGATTTTAAGTTTGCAAAAAGGTAGAGATGCTGTGTTGGCATTTTGAGATTAAGGCCTGCCAACTAGAAAAGTCCTGGTACCTTCAGAAAATTGATGAAGGTAATCCTTTAAAACACCTTGTAATCCAGGTAGCCTGAACTTTACTGCTGCTTCTCCAATAGTTAGACTATTGTAATCAGGATCCCGAGTGACGCTCATAGCTGCACAAGTACCGGAAGGATCTGTGAAAACCCAAAAAGGCTTTGGAGAGTTGGGATTTGCCTTAACCCCTTCTGCCCGAAGGAAAAAATCCTGTTTTGGAAAAGTCGCTCCCCGGATTTTTTTTGATATAAGAGTGGCTTCAAGCTCTTTTTGAAGATCTAAGGCTGTGCTGACAACAATACCTGTAGCAGCATCATCTTCATCTGCATCACTGGCTTCATCAGCACCATTCTCAAATTGATCATCAAGGTGATTTCCATGGGTCTCAAGCTTGGTAGGCGTTTCAGTAATATTGAACCTAATGTTGCAGTCCTTCATGGAAGTATTGAGATCAAAGTCTTGTATCCGAGCCTGCAAGTCCAAAGTTCAACATATCTCCTCCTCTAGGCTCTTGTTATTCTCTGCTTGGGCAGGATCTTTGGGCAGCTGCTACAGATGCTGTGAGAATGGTCCTGACATCCTGTGGGCCTCCAACTCTCTATTAATATATTTGTAAATGGTGTCAAGATGTTCCACAATTGAGGGATGGTTCGGGATGATGACCGTTTCTGTCAAGGGAGGCATGTTGCTGATGGGAAAGCCATAAGTTAAATTGTTGATTAATAAAGGATATTTATTGGATAAGTTGCATTTGCCTAAGAGTTTAGCAAAGCCTTATGCATCATAAGGAGTGATTATGCAGTTGTAAATTTTGCTATTGGAAGCAGTAGTATTAGGTAGAGGTGAATGATGTACAGTAGCAGCTGAAAAATCTGTGTAATGCAAAAAATTTGGAGGAAAAGATGGGAATGCAATAGGATCAGGCATGGATGACACCTTTGAGAATGCAGAGGCAAGAGGGACTACAAGAGAGAGCAGAGTGCTCATGTCCACATAGGCTGCAGACATGGAGATGTCCATCCTCATGCTGTTGCTGACAACTGGTGGCAAGGTTGAACTCAATGCAAATGTGGGAACACTTTGCATTCAAGACCCTTGAGTGTGCAGAGCTCACCATTTTGATATGCAGAGAAACATGGTTTCCCATTGCTGAATGAGGTGGTAGATTCAGGATGGGCACGGACAAGATGTGCTGCCATGCAAACAATACATGTTGGGGCAGAAGTGCAGTGCAGCGAGTGCAGTGAGTCTGTGTTATGAAAGGAGGCATGATTTGGCAGGTCCCCTGTCCAAAAGGAACAAGGAGAGTCATTCTCGATGGTACAAGAAACCTTGGTTGTCCCCCATAAATCCAAATCTGATCGTCACTTTGTTGGAGAAGATGCATCAGGAAAAATGGTCTGGGCCCAGGATGACTTCAGGTCACTTAGGCAGCCTAGGCTACCTAGGAATAATGCAAAAACTTTGGACACCTCAGGTATCCTAGGCCTCCTAAGCCTCCTAAGCCTCCTATGCATTCTAAGGGAGGTATCCTGGGCTGTCCTGGGCTGTCCTGAGGCATCCTGGGGCAACCTGAGGCAACCAGTAGTAGTAAGCAAGATGATAACCAAAGCTGCGAGGTAGTTTCTCATACATTCCCTCCACTTTGATGGAGACAAACAAGAATGCTCTGTGTCATTCCCCTATAATGTTGTCATCTTCTGCATGTCAAAGACTGAGACCTTTAACTCGGAAGAAGAGCTCTCAGAAGTTGGATCTGTACTAATTAGTTTGGTATGGAGGTCATGCAACCTGTATTGGACCAACTGAAGATGTTCATTCGTGAACCAATGCACCGGCAGGTACAATTTGTGGTGAATGGAATAGAGGACTATGTCTGAAATAATGATGTTGGGTTGCTGGCCCGGGGTCCGCTCTACCGGGTTTGTGTGGACCATTGAACCTGCCAATGGTGGAACCTTCAAATTTTCTTTGGAGATAGATGATGAGCCTCTCTTTTCCTTTTGCTGTAAGCAAATGTGCTCCACCTGCATGATGATGAAGGCTGGGAGAGGTCCCACCTTGACGCACAAATCTGGGCTGGCCACGATGATACACCGATTTTTCGGCTAAGGCTAGAACTGTGCAGAACCAATAATCCTAGGTTCTGTTAGTAACAAAACACGGTCAATAAGAGAACTATAGTGAGCCCAAGCTGATAGTTAAAATCTACCGAGGACCTATTCTACCCAAGAGGTTGCAGAGTAACGGTACGCGCAGTGGTACCATACTTAACTTTGTGAATGCGCCTCGATCAAAGTCCTATGCACGGTATGGTGTAGCAAGGCAAGCTTGTTGGATAACAAGTTGCTGACCAAGGCAGATAAACGAGCCCACATACCAGTTATACTAGGCTAGGTCATCGAAGGATATACCCAAGGGATCGAAGTCTTAACAAGGCATCGCTTCCACGATCAGCTCACCGAGGAGTCTAAACAACACTCAAGTTTATTAAACGAAGCAAGGTGGACCGAGATGAGGAAGTACCCTAACGGGTGCCCTCAAAGTTGACGCTTGCTGGAAAGCGCTCAGGCAGATAGCCGCGGCAGTCCAACACGGCCACATGACCCACTTGCTGTAGCTACTTCTAGAGCACGGAAGGACCAAGGAGTATTTCTATCCGAGCCTCAGCGTTTCACCGAGATCCATATGCTACCAGGCATCTAGACTCGAGACCGCGCGGAACTAGGGATAATAACCAGTCTCCCATTGGCAAGGAAAACATAGAAATACTTCCGAGGGCTGTTCTGCTAAAGGAACTGGCGAGCCTTGTAAAAAGGCAAATGACTCGAGTCGATTCGGACCAAAACCCCAAAGTCGACCCAATCGAGGAAGACAAACGAACGAGGCAGGAAAACGTCGAGGCAAAAACCATAGTATACACGCATATATGGACATTATTTATCTTTTTCTATTTTACTTACTGTTTCATCCTATCTCGCTCAGTTTCTCTCATTTTCCTATTTTCATATATCTCGCTCAGTATATAAGGGTAGCTATTCTATCTCGGAATGACAAGTTAGACTTGATACCTGAAACACAGTTCTATCTTAGGACCTGTAGTGATTCGTACAGGCTCAGATGCGTCTGCATCATCCTCTACAACCTTTGAAATGGGTGGCCTTCTTGTAACCTCGATAATACTGAGGCTGTTCATTCTACTTCCCAGCTATTAAGTCGAGCATTCCTGGTTTTCATCTCGAAGAGAGGTCACATCAGTCTTAGGACCGCAGGTGGAGCCTAACATGCACACCTCGACGAGCCCATTGTTGATTAGGAAAGGTCTTGGACCCAAGTGTCGGCTTGGTCTAGTTTTAGGGAGGAAGCTTCTCGGAGTGTTACCTAGCTTTACCAACAGATTCTACCCCTTGCCCGCTCTTCGCTGAGTGTGTTAAAAATGCCTACTTGAGTGACTTGCACGGCGGTCGTATAAGCTTGTCAGGTAACTCACGGGAATCCCTGAGAGTTGGAGTATCATTGCGCGGCAACGTAAAGGCTCCCGAGATACGCAAAGTTGTTTGTTGAGTCGGCGTACTTGACCCGTGCTTTGGTGTTTCACCGCGGATACGCAAAGTTGTTTGTTGAGTCGGCATACTTGACCCATGCTTTGGTGTTTGCTTTCCCCTCGATTAGTTCAGCACGTCGTCGTACGTTAGTTGGCTTTTCAAAACCTCCCTCCAAATATAAAACCTTGTTCATTGCGCACTATCTGTGTCAACTGTCAAGTGCTTTTCTCTTCGAATCAATTAGTAGTCGAGGGAACCTTCGACAACCTCCTTCCTCGCATTAAATTAAACCTTTTGGATTATATCTGATTGGGGTGATTGTTGTTTGGTTGGTTTTCATACCCAGCACAAATCTAACTCATCAACGAGTAAAGTGATCTCTTCTGTAGAGTATGGAATAGGGCTAATAGAGAAGGTCCAATGTCCAGATAACAAGTCCTGTCATTGCGACAATTCAAAGTAGCTGCAATGCTATCTTCATTGTGTATCTTGGTGAGGCAATTTTGAGCATTACACAAATGCATAGACCAATTAGTGGGGTTGCAAGCAGGAGGGATGACTAGATGTGACTGGAAGTCAAAATCTTCGGGTATAGGTGAGGCTACACCAGCATTGTGGAAGTGTGATTTGCTCCACTCATCAACACCCAGTACTTATACTCTTTTCCCCAATATCTCACTATGGCCAATAGGTTCCAATGTGCCAGGATGATCCCAACAAGTCCAGTCCTCCAGCCATTGCCAGAGCCTGAGCAACTCTGCAGGAGACTTAGTCTACTTCCGATTCAATGTGCAAGATTGTGTCAAGAGGTAACCCAACTCAACAGAGGAATCCAAACACACCTGGGCCTGGAGGAGCATTTGCAAGGACAATTACCATACTAGTTTCCTTATTTGGTGTAATTTCTGTAACTTTACCTCATACTTTCCCACGCTTTGGTGCTTACCTAATTAATTCCTTCTTGACCTCAACTTCCATCTTGCAAAGACCAATGTGCTTGAGTCTGAGTCTTGAGACACCATATCTTTGAGCAACGTCTCAAAAATATTGTCCTTAGCTCATCTCTGATTCAAACAAATCATTTAACCTTATTATCAACCAAGAATTGGTTGATTTGACTCAGCTCATTGTTTCGAATAACATCTAACTCAATAATGAATTAGGCAATTTGTCCAAGTCTCAGCACACATTTACTAGGTGAGTATTTACACCTAGTTCTCTCTTTATCTTGCTGCTGGTCAACATTGTTTGCTGTGGGAATGTTGTCACTCTCTCTTTACAGGCAGACATCGAGCTTGCTAGCCTGACTGACATACCTTGTTCCATCTTGGAACAACTCTTTCTTCCACAGCATTTGTGAGAATTGCTATTATGGGAAATTATGGGAAACAAAAATAAATCTTGAGCAAGAATAAAGAGAACAAGAGATTTTATGTGAAGCAAATGAGTGCAACAAGTTGAAAGACTTGATGCGTACATGAGTTTGTCCCCAAAAGGGTAATCTTCTGTAATCTAATCTACTGGGCCCAAACCTCTAAGATATAACACAAAATTACATTGCCTTATCTTACACTTACGCTAGCCAAATGCAAGCTCACATAGCTTCAGCTGGCAACAAGTTTAACCTGTCAAACAAAGGATTTTGTTGTAAGACACCTGAATAGGTTAAACCAAAGGTCGAGGCTGTGGTTTAACAATGGTTGTTTTGTCTGAATGAAAAGTAGCATCATCCAGTTGTGCCCGTTTGTTTTGTTAGGAATGCAAACTAAAGTGAATAATCCATTGTGGAACAAGTTCGTAGTTCAGAATAATGAGTGGACAAATCGTCAAGATAGAAGACAAAAATTGGCTAAAGGATTAATGAGACCAATTATCAAAGGAAAAGGTCGAGAATTCTGTGTATGAGCATTGCTAGGGCATCCGGAAGAAGGAAACATGGGATAAATGGCCGTGGACCTCGGAAATTGGTGGATGGAAGAAGGGAGCCATGGAGGTTCAAGAGACACAATTTGGATGATGCCGTTAACTGGCAGGCTATCTGCCGTCAGATATCCGGAGTGTTAACCATTCACTCAGCTTGGGCTTCACATGGGATTTAGAAAAAAAATTGCTGAGCAAATTTCCACACTGAAATATTTTGATAAGCCACAGATGGCATATCACTGATCACGTGAGAATTCCCATGCCCAATTGTGGCTTATCGGGAGTCATGTGGGTAAATTTCAGTGTGGAAATTTGCTCAGCAAATTTTTTTCTAAATTCCATGTGCTTGTTTGGACTTGTTAGGAAGCGCAATGCTTTCTTCTAAGATTGCATTCACCAGCTCTTTTGTTCAAACTAGAGTCATGCTGTGAGAGGCAAAGCATATATAAGTTTCTCGACAAATGGACTGTTTAGAATATAACTTGAGTTGTGATTTGAGCCAATAAGATGGAGGCGCCTAATTTGTCAGCCCGCGCACCTCCCACTCAGCAGGCGGGCAGTCCCCATTAGGTTTATCATCTCAAAAAATTTTAAGGGAAAGAAGCAAGATGCCAGAATCTTTCCCTCCCAAAAAAAGACACTAATCACATGAGTAATTTCCGGGGTGAAAGATACTTTTCCCCAGAATCTTTCTCTCCTGAAAAAGGAAGTCAATTACATGAGTAACTTCCAGGGTGAAAGAAACTTTTTCCCAGAATATTTCCCTCATGCAAAAGGACACCAATCACATGAGTAATTTCCGGCACGAAAGAGATTTTTTCCCAGAATATTTCTCCTATGAAAAAGCAACTAAATTCCCACCACAATTATCATTCTTTTTCACCAAGAATAATTACCACCTTTTTCGAACAAAATTTACTATGAAATAGTAGATTTTTCTCACTGTATGTTTCGCACACAAAAGATATCCTTTTTCAGGTGCAATCATTGCCAAAAAAGAAACTCTTTTATTTCGATAATTTCACCGCTAATTCCGTAAGATAAAATGCTGAGCTTGCGGTGTGAGAATTATTCTGAATCTGGACCCGCCTTTTCAAAATAATTAGTGCTGATGTGGCTCGGTGCATGGATGGGTAGCAAAAAATTTCCAAACCTTGAACTCGAACCTCAGGCACGGTTCACCATTTCAATTTGATTTCAGAGGGGTTTTTAAATCTGCACTGAGATAACTAAAATATTATGTAGTCCATGTAGTTCAACAATGTTGACTCTGAGATTTCATGCTGTGGATAGTATGCACTGCATGCAGCAATGTATAAGTCAAGCGAGCAAATCAAGAACTTATGGAAAACACTCGGAAAAGGCTTAAAACAGAAGTTTCTGAACTTATGAAAAGATTTTATGAAAAACTTATGAAAATAAACTACCAAAATAGGGAGTTTATTTCCATAAGTTTTGTATAAAATCTTTCATTAGTTCCGAAACTTCTGTTTTCAGCGCATTTTGGCTGTTTTCCATAAGTTTTCCCTTTGTTGAGAAAACTTATGAGTTACTGCATGCAGTGATGTACATATTTTTGTCCACCATGCCAACTTGATACTTTGTTCTTTTTTCAATAAATACTCAATCTTATTTCAACCTGATTCTGCCTAATTTTCACTGTGGTTTGTTTTTTAAAATTCAGCATTTGAGATTGTGCCCCCTGCGTGCGAGTTGCCGCTGCTGTAATGAAAGGTTTCCTGCATTGGCAAAATGTCCAAGATGGACAGAACAATCATCAGCATTGGATTGGTTACCTGGTTTTTTTTCCAAAAAAAAAACAAAAGTTGGAATGAGTTTTACATCATGAGGCTGAAATTGTGCTTACAGCAATTGCATTGAGAAATGCATCTATTACTCGTGTGGTATCATCCACCGGCGTGCCAACGGCAAAACTACTGCCATTGGTGTCAATCATCAATAATATTACCGCAAGCAACTAGGAAGAAATATGTGAGTTATACACAAATTAGGCAGTGATCTCCCACTTGAATAATACAGAAGAATAGTCCGGATTCGATTACCAACAAGAGAACTTTGACTGCTGGTGAGAATTTGACTTTCGTTTGGTTTGAATACAGCATTCGTATTTCTCGATGATGATACCTACAACTTGCTCAGTACTTCGAAAGTCATTTTACTGTGACGTGTGAGGAGCCATACCAAACTTTCACTGCAACTGTCAATGTCGCAATCATATTTACAGCCAGGGAAAGGAAGGTGGAGGCATCATTAAGGGCGGGTGTTGTTTCAGTGATTTCGTTCAGGCTGACCAAATTTCCAACGATACAGTCGGCTAAGTTGACAGCTGGAGGACAGCTTTAGTAAGAACTGAATGTACTCGGATTACTCATACCAATATTTGCAGCCATGAGACCAACCAGAACGTAGCGAATACTTCTCATCCCGGGCCACACAGCGCAAGCCCTCCAGGTCACAATTCCATCGCCAAACATGAGCTATGTACCACTTGTGGTTAGCCTCGCCAAAGGACAACGGATCATTTTGGACAGGCAAACACTCACACCTAGAGTTATGGTCCAATTGTTTTGGGCGTCCCAGGGACTCGCAGCATTGTTAGCAACCAATGCCTGTTCCTCGACCCCTCCGGATAATTGCTGCATAAATCCCACCTTTACCGCAACTAGATATTGTGCTGAGAGAACAACATAGTTCCAGCTGTTTGTAAGGATCAAGACAACCATGCAGAAAAGCAGAATCTTCCTAGCCAAGCTTTTGGCACCGTTGCTTCTTCATCGAATATTAGTCACAAATCGAGCATCAAGAAGAGAAGAAAAATCGAGTTCTTACATTAAGAGATACATTGCCACTGTGGCTACTGCAAAGAAGACACCTTTTGGAATGGAATATTAGCGTTTTTGGGCACAAATCATTTTATGATGAATACTCTACCGGCTAGCAGACATACTGGAATTGCGGTCATTGCATCCACATAAATAACCCCACCCATCGACTGAACGAGTTGAGCTTCGGCTGGAGTCATCATAGATTGTTGAGGAAAGGACGCCTGGCACCTGCAGTTAAATATACAGCTGAGTTAGCGTTATTATATGCCGCAGAGCTTGATTAATAATATGAGGATGCAGTAGGATTGACAGGATACTAATACCGATGTTGCCAGTGCACCCGAATCTCTATAAGTATCCTGCTCCTGGACACCATATCTTGATACGAATCACCTGAAAAATGTATTGTAACTTGGTCGACTTCAGATTTCCTTTGCGATTGCAGCCGCTAGAGTGGTACAGTGAATCATGGTCCAAATCTAGAGTCCAATCCACCGAGAATCTAGGGTGATATACAATTCAGAGTTGCGCCGAGGCCAATTTTTTAACTCGAACTTTGCTCGAACTTGTACTCTACCAATTTTATTCCCTCGCCTCGGTACTCGTTGAGCCGCTCGTACCAAGTATAACTTGGAGTTAGCGCCATGCGCTTACATTCTCAATGAGAATTGTACTAATACTACTTAATGCATGGGAAGGAGGCTGGATTAAATCAAGGGGTTGTGCAAGATCGGGTGTAATGTCTCCAATTAAATGTGTGTATCCAGTACTTTATTGGACGGCTGCTGCCTTCGAATCACAGATATGAAACCACGGTACTTGCACTCGAACTTCGATGTACATACTACTTTTCCCAAGCATTTGACCCGGATGCTATTCTGAATCTCTCGTCCATGCGCATGCAGCATAACCTAGAGACGGCATGGGGTACAGGGAAAACAAAATTCAGAGCAAACGGGGAATAAGATTGAGACCAGTCTGAGTCTGTCGTCCTAGGGCCCTCCCACGTAGGGCAATATCGAGTATGTATGTGTCGGTCGCCGTATATCAACAAATGAGTCTGACCTATTCGTTAGTTATCCGGTAACAAAAGAACTGATATTCATGCACGTACCGAGAGACTCGGGGATTCGCTCCACCTCATCCTGTTCTTGCTCCTTTTCCCGTTTCTCCCGTCAACTCTTCAGTTTCCTTCAACGATCTGCATTTAAAGCACTCATATAAGAGAACAGCCTGCAGTCGAGTCGAGCTGGAGCCTTGGATGTCGAGCCTGATTCAGAGGCATCTGAGAAGGAAAAGAGATTGATTTCGAAGTATCCCTGGCTATGAGCCCAAGCTCGATGATGGTCATGTTCAAGATACTGTATAGACGTCAATTGGGCGCTTAGTACAGTTAAACTGGGTATTCAGCTTGAGTCTCGTACTAATGTTAAATCTCAACTTGAAGCTTCAAGCTTCAGAAAAAATAACATCGATCGACACCCGACATAGACTGATTCTGGAATCAAATTCAAACCCGAAACCCTGCTTTTGCGGCGGGCATATGGTACTTGATAACCACCTCACTAGCAGTATCATACTTGTAAACAAGTACGAAAAATCCAAGTATCTAGACCATTCGGCACGGGATACTTCAGCGTATGCCGGACGCGAGGGGAAGAGGAAGAGAATCATTAGTTACAAATCCCAAATAAACCTGTTCTCCATCTCGGTTCAAGTTGTGGGGTCTGGGATGGGATCATACCTACTGTGACCTTGGCATCCTAAGTTACTGGCTAGAGTACACCATGAGGAGGCATACACCGATGAATATCGCTGGATGTCGTTCATATGTGCCACTCACCATCGAAAGTTGCATCAGCATCAAATTGAAATGGATTTAAAAACAGCGGAAAATAAAACGAGTCCATAGGAAGTAGATGCATTATAAAGAACATGAAGTAAAATCATTTCAGACAGTTGTACTACCGGGGAGCGTCTTCTCAAACCATTGGATTGTTTGCTCAAAAGCGCCTTCATATCCAGCCTTTGCCTCTGGGTATTCCAGATCTGGACGTGCCGCGAATCCGTGCACACATCCTGGTAGAATTTGGGGGAGAAAGCATGAGAAAAAGAAAACAAATGAGAACTTGATATACCTTTATAGTCCTTGAACTCGTATTCAGCAAAATTGTCTTTACCCATGCGTGATGCCAAGATTTCTTCTGCTTTGCGTCGGATCTCTGGTTTAAAAGCGAAGTCCTCTGAATGAACAAGTTCGGCATTAAGATAAGCTATTAGTCTCAATTGCAAAGGAACACTGTACCTTCTGCGCATGCCCAGCTGGATGGGATCTGATTGAGAAAGGCATTAATACAAGACATGGAATATGCAATGCACGAACAAAGGCAGACCTTCATGGCTTGGACTTGTTCCTCAGTGATGGAGCTCGGATGGCAGATCACGGCAGTATTCAACAGATCTGCAGCTGCTAGCATAACAGCAAGACCGCCCCCAAAGCAATATCTTAAATCAACATTTTAGTAGAATGCTTCACAGAGCAAGGAAAGAATGTACCCCACAGCACCCAGCTTTTCGTATTTTTTCTCGTCCTTCAAGTTCTTGATAAACTTTAAGAGCATTAAATAGTTAACGATAGGTTAGGACAAGAAAATTAGGGTCTACACTGACAGTTTCTACTTTCGGGTACGCAGTAGAGATACGGTTTCGAAAAAGCGCTGGAACGTGCGGTAGGGCATTGACTGTAAAGGAGAACCAATTGATTTTTCCCCAACACGTTTAGGGACTTTCAGATCGCCAACTTTAACAGGAGGTTTGCCTAGGAAAGTATGGGTAACTATGCTCAAGCACTGTAACTTAAATCACGTACCGTTGAAAAGGTCCGGGACCCACACATCGCAGGACAATTGTTTAGAGATGTTATCCGCTATGGGTAACTATATGCTCAAGCACTGTAACTTCTGTAACCCAAATTACGCACCTAGAATTTTCGAGTTGACGAGAGGTAAGCCGTAGATATCCGTCAGGAGAATAACCGCGCGAGAAGTGTTTCCTTCGGGCCCTGCAGCGAAATAGGCGTCCTTCACCATTGTGCCTGCGGGCTCACCAGGCAGGATTTTGCCTCTCTTGCAGTCAGAACAGCTGGCCATCGTTGTTAGAGATACGAGGAGATCACAGGGAGATTATTGCGAGTAGAATTTCTTTCGACTGATTTATATACATCTCCATCTCCATTGTTTACGGAATCCAACAGATTAACGTAATTACGAGTGACGAAAACCTGGCATTTATGTATGTCGCTCATATATTATATTGCTGTATGTATTGAAATTGCTACAGTACCTGAAATATTCATTCTGCAAGCTGTTTTCATACGAGTTTCTTACGATTCAGCTTGTATCATCACCAGGATAGCGTTGAACTCACGGAAAAAGGCATGCTAGCCTAAAGACAGCTTCCATTGTCTGTCTGAGTATTTTCCAGTATTTTCCGAGGCAATATCAAAGAGTTAAGAGGTTCAAGAAGAAGAAGCATGACTGTTCGTGGTGGCAATCGTCACATTTCATGTGACAGATTTTTGTCAATTCCCCTGGCGCGAGGCTGAAACTCAATCGCTCGAGTCGAAAGCGATTTTCAGAAGTTTATCAACTGGCATGATAAAATTGTATTGAACATCTCGGCATTGGTCCAGAGGATAATTTAATTTACCATAAATGGAACTCCACGACGCGTAAGTGTGTCTTGTTTCTCCTGGCTCCACTACATCGCTACGCAGTAGCGCAACTGCACCTTTTTGCGCAGTACTGTGCGTTCAAGCTCGATCTCACACTATCAGTGCTTGTTCAACTCTGCCGCAGTATAAAACAACAGCAATTCACTCAAAGTGGATCCATAGATGATAGCTACGTGCTACCTCTGAATTGAAGAGGCGTATTTTGACCGTCCCTATCACTTCTTACGCGCACATCGCCGATTCTGGTTGTGGTCTACTCGGAGCTTCCATCATAGCGAACTTGTCTACTAAGCATCATGACTGCCAGCTAGCCTATATCAACCATTCGTGTTCAGGAATATTTTGAAGTGGCCTCCGGTTTTCTGTCATTGAGGTTCAGGGTATGGAGAATGATTCAATAAAGGAAATGTAGTTTTACATTCTTGCCAATGCCAATCACCTCACTTCTTCCATGGTGCAACTATTTCGACTCCTGCTCACACAACGCGCCAGTGTACCCTGGCCGGTTACGTCTATAGCTTCTCTGCAATCACATGGCCCAATACCCTACTGCGTTACGTCGATTAAAAGCTCTTCAGCTCATGAATAATCTTGCGTAAAATTGCACGACGAGGAATAACACCACTGTATCTGCCCAATCGGCGACGTGTTTGAGTGAGCACTTAGAGGTTCTGAACAGACTTATCACGACATTTCGACTCATAATGTGGACGATGGAACAGGAGAGCTGAATGTGTCGATTCAATATGGGCTTGACATGGGCTTGACAGGCCTCAGGTATAATTTACAAGGTCCTACTTGAAATGATAACTCGCAGAATGTTGGACTCGGAGTGGCCGCTTCCCTCAGTGAATTCAATAATTTCGGAGCCGTTACTCGACTTTTCGGAAGATTTGGATGTTAAAACCAAGTTCTGGGCTACTTCCTGAAAGTGGTAGATGCGATCGCCCCAGGAGCGGTATTTGCTGTGGGGAGGACCTTTCATTCCTTTTAGTGCTGGAAGGGTTGACGCTACTGTAGCAGCCCCTTCAACTGTTCCAGAGCCACAGAAGCCTCTGGAGTCCCACGTAGTCCTCTGGACACCAGGGTTCGAATCAACAGATGATAGCCTTGTTACATGCGGCATATGATAGATGTCAAACAGGAAGATTTTCCTCTGATTGTAACGGAGAATTTGGGTGCAACTGATGTCGAGTCGACACGTTTGATATAGCTCCAGCCTTTGATACCACGATGTGAACCAAAACTACGCGTGAAAGGGATGAACGCACTTCTGCAAGATTACCTTTGGGTCACTCGAGAAAATGCGAAAGTCTGATCGTGTTGTGACATTTGGGTACATTTTGGGTGGTGTTTGGAGATATTGGGAGACTCTGTCAATGACCTTGTTTAAGATAAATTCGAGGGATGATATTCAGCGTAAATGAGTTTCATGCCTTTGCTAGTCTACTTTCATCCGATACATTCAATTAAACCTGCGGAGGCCTGATTCTAAGGATGTTTAACAGTGGTGTAACTCTCACCGATCCTGTCACAGAGCCGTTTAATCATGTATCCCTCCAAAATGGAACCTTCATGATGATAATCACCTTACGAGTACGTACTTGACTTCAGTATCCAGGCCTTACTAATGAGATAAATCTATCGCTTCTCAGCCCGAGCCCAAACTCTGCAGTGACTATGTTGTGGATCGACCGACAGGGATCCTTCTGGATGCTGCGTAGTATCATCCAGCACCGAGAAAATCACCTTCGGTCCCAAGCGCAAGTTGTTACCGCTAGTGCACACCTCGACAACTCGAATACCAGCTCCCGATTTCTGCTCCAATCGCCCACCACTAAAATCCCGAGCTCTGTGCCTTACAAGTCTCCAAACGTATAGCGCAACGAAATCTAATTCCTGATTCCGAGTCCGGAAAATGGGTGTTGAGAACTTGGCTTGAGGGTTCAGCGCAGGATCATGATCACAAAGAGTTGAGTATACGGCAGATGCGGTAAAGATAGCAGTCTACGATAGGCGAAATGTGAGTGGTGTGGAGGTATAGGAAACGATACGGTAAAAGGGAACATGGAAGAGATGTAGGGATTTTGTTCGTGCTGAAGTGGACTCTAGCAGAAGGAAGATAGACTCATCTATATCTCGTATTCGTATTGCCGCAGACGATGTTGATACTAGTTTTGTACGACGATAGCGACAAACAACAGGATGCAATGCTCATTCCGATACCCACGAACGCTTTCCTGAACCTCAATATCTCGCTCTCCATTTCCGCAGCTCCATCAAGAATCCTAGCCAAGCAGGCCGTCTATCCACCGAGCAGTAAACAACCTCCCTCGAACCGCTTGAAGTAGTTCTAGGCTCGCCTTATGTCGGGTTTCCGGGTGTTCGTCAACTCTAGGATAAATGGTGCGCCACCAATCTGCATTTAAACCACTCATATTATGGTATAGCAGAACAGCCTGCAGGTTGAAAGTTCAAAGATGCAAACTATGAAGTCAGAATTCACCAAATATTTCAACTTTCAACTGATCCAGTTTGATTGAGATTGTATACTTTGAATTTGCTTAAGTTCAACTTTTTGTGTATGATTTTAGTTCAACTCGAAAGCATTCAACTTCAACTTTATACAATCCATCCATACCCCACTAAGTTTAACTTCTATAGAGCTCGGGAAGTATCAGCTAAGACAAAGATTGAAACATCATTGCTACAACATTAGCAGGCCCTAGAGCGAGCCTTGCATAAGCTTAATTCTAATTTGGAAAAAATTTCCCCAATAGAAATACAATTCTGCCCTGCTAGAGATACATTTTCCCAACATTTTCCACCCAGAACCAGCCTAAAAAAATTCCAGACAGTCTTCTGAGGTGGAATTGTGGCTAATGAGGGGGAAATTGTAGGGAAAATGGATAAATATCCAAGTCACATGGGGCAAAATGGGGACCAAAAAACTCGCCATAAATTAATCCCTCCAAAGTTAAAATGGTACAATTTTATTAAGAACAAGCCTGGCTCGAACAGATTGTATTATGCTCTTCTTGATAGGTTAACAGTACAATAGCATATATCATAAAGTTAAAGTATTGCAAATAACTACAAAAACATGTATGGTTAAGAGTAGCAGTATTATTGCCTAAATTCATAGTTAAAATAAATGGAAGTTGAAAGTTGAAGTTGGTCAAAAAGTTGAATGTTCAAGTTGAACATGTGATTTCAAGTTGAAAGTTAAAACCCAAAGTTGAAATCGGAGTTGAAGTTGAAATATTTGGCGAAAACAGATGCCATAGCAAACTTTGCTTGGTCGAGTTGAGCTGCCAGTGGAATCTTGAATTTTGAGCCTGATTCAAAGGCTTTCAAGTTGGAGAGATTGATATTATAATGTTTAAGTGTGATTTCAACAGTATCGCTGGCTGTAAGGCCAAGTTTGAAGTTGCTCGATGATTGTAGACATCAATTGGGCACTTAGTACAATGAAAACAGTTATCATGGCTAACACATTATTTGGTATCCATTGCTCTTTTATTCGCTTTTGCAGTGCTTTTTTATGCATAGATACAGGTAGATACTGTATTCTTAACATTCACACACTGTAGCATAGAAACTAGCAATGTCTAGCATATACTAGTGAAGGACAACACAAAATAGCGGATTTACCTACCTTTTTTAGGCACTGTAGCTTAGTCAGTGCCAAACTCACTAGGCGTTGGCTACTTTCCTTTCCTTGCCTTTCATCAGTAATCAAATTTTCTGGTGTTGCTTGCCTCAACAAGGTTGTGACTATTGAAGAGCACTTTGGGTTGGGTTGGGTTTGTGGCTCTTCCGATGTTGTAGTTGCGGGGTTTTAACGCTTCTCTGTAGTTGATGGTGTTGTAGTATTATGAGGTGAGTTTCCAATTGTTTTATGCTACATACACTAGTTTCCAGAATATAATTTGTTCTCAAGCATATGCTATGATCATGAAGTGAAATAGACAAGCTTTTCAGAGTTCAGCTGCTTATCATCAGAGCTGTTCCTTCAATGGCTGTTCCCCAGGTTTCAGAACAGAAATTTCGAATCTTGCATCGGGAGCACTCTTTGCCTCCTCATTGCACTCCGTCTCCATCTCTGTCTCTTCTTGTTGCCTCTTTACAACATCATGCAAACTCGCCCATCTCTCATTCCAATGTGATTTCGGCTGCAATACAATGGTTTGGAGTGCCAGCGGCGGCCAAGTACTTCTGATGTTCTTGTCCTCCAGAAAAAGGGTTGGCAATGGCTCTGGGCTTCCCACTTTGTGCCCTAGCCCACCCACATCAATGGCCAAAGCTGATCTGACATCCCATGCAGCTTCACTGACGTCTAGAGCAGCCAAGGCTTGCTCTCATTTTGAAGCAAGGATGGTCAGCTTCTCAAGCAATGGAAACTGATTAACCTAGAGGGAAGGCAGCTCAGAGTCCCTTATCACCTGCATTGTTCATATCGCCTGTTGTGGAATTGACTATGGCACCATCATCTTCAATGGTCCCAGTCTCCTTAGCATGCCAGTTTTCAGTCGTAATAGAGCCGCTGCATACAACCATCAGCTCCTCCAAACAAGGGCATGACATATGCGGAATCCAAGGTGTGCTGGGTTCATCAAATGGGCTGCTAGTCGTAACCCACGGTAGCACGTTTGAAGGTGAACACGCATAGAACATTGTTTAGAGAGTGGGAAACAATAATACAAAGCCTGGACCCAAGAGCAAGAGGTACCCTAAAGGGTCCTTGATGTTCTTGATTACCTGAAATCCCAGCTCAAGTTTGTACAAATCCTCTCCTACAACGCGCAGTATCCTCGCAATAACCTCCAGCAACAACCGCTCCACTTCCACCTTGTCCTTGATTCCAGAGAATTGATGTTGGGGGAAGGCTGATACATCCTGGGGCAACTTGTCTGCGACAAGTGTCAGATAGCGGATGCGACTGCGACTGCCAGTACCAGTGCTTGTACAGGACACAATGCATTCAAAGGCCAGTATTCCCTGCCAACCGTAGATGACAACAGCCCAATGTCATGCTGGAGCAGAGGCAGCATTAACATATTTAGAGACAAGAATCAGTTACAAAGGCAGCATAATATGGGAGTCTTACAGTGGAATCGCAGGTTGAAGACGGGCTACACGCCAGAGTGAAGATGTGTGTGTGGAGCTTGGGAGGTAGTGTGAAAAAGACATGATCTTCTTTCGCTAGGACCATGGTAAATGTTATAATGAAGACTGTTTCTTGCAAAACACATATAAGTGCATGTTGAGACTGGGGAACACGCTTCTTATAAAAAGGTGAAGTTCTAGATGATAAGGTTTAAGGTTCTAGACACAGAGAAAGCAGAGTCTACATTGAAGGTCAGAATCCAATTTTCTCCGAGCTTCCTGCGCCTAGGTGTGCTGGTAAGTATAACTATAGTTGCCCCCTGTGTTTGCCAAGTGGACAGCTTAATTGGCATACTAGCAACCTTTGAGTTGTTGAATAAGATTAAGAAACCTCTCTAATAAGAATATCAACTCAATAGTAGAAATTAAACTAGCACAAATAGATCTACTTTTCCAGCATTCATCTGTAGTTCTAGCAATGAAATGTGCAGTCCATGTAAGGATATAAACAAGGCATTCTGTTCAGATATCCACAGTGCACAAATTCATGCAATGTGTGCAGTGGGGGACCCAGTTTTTCAAGCCTATAGTCCTGCAACTTGACTTGCAAATGGTGTCCAATCTGCCTTCGGATGCTCAGATTTCAAGAATTCAGCTAAACAAGTCATGGGAAGGATTTGTATCAACATTAAAAATCAACTTCTTTCATGAGAGAAATAGATAAAAAGAAAACTTACTGAGTATTAAAATCTCCCATTCCAGGCCAAACAGATTTTTACCATCCTGAAGAACCTGATAGTAATGTGGAATCAGCATCAATGGGCCAGATTTGTGCTTGACATAATCGTAGGTGATGACGAGGGTTTTCAAAGCATCATAATCTTTCGGCGGTCCCACACCACTCTGTCTGTGTTGTTTTGCCTGCGTATGAGTCAAGAATTTGGCTTCGGTGAATGGCCTCTTGATTTCTTTAAAGGAGATGTATAACTGTTAGTAGGACAAGTTAATAACATGTAGTCATGAAAGAGAGTATTTGTGCTTGCTTTTGTAACCTTTGAGACATCCTGGATATTTGCCTTCCATATTGCCTAATGAATCACAAATGAAATTCTATGAATGCGACCAAGAAGAAGCATCACAATAATTGTTCTTACCACATACTGAATGCTTGGGTGAATTGGTGGAAGAGTCATAAGAGGGTTGGCATAGATTTTTGCATAGAAATCCGGGGAATAAAAGCTTGCATAGCAAGTTTCTGATTCCATTTTTACTGTGATTTGTGATTTGCCTTCCATCGGGCTCTAGAGGTGTTGTATGAGTACTTGCCAAGTGAGAGAAGAACAGCAAAAAAGACATTTACTTTTGAACCTTTCCAAGCAAGATGACCATCCGGTGCAAGAATATTTGCTATGCCAAAAAGATACTGATACCCTTGAACAGTCAAGCTTGACGTGGGCTGTTCACCTTTTGCCTCATGAGGACTGTGGTTAATGGGAGACCCAGAGATGACCACTAGTCTGATTAGCAGAATTAAACAAGTAAAAAGAATGGTATAGAGAAACATGAATCCAGAGACCAGCTCCAAAAAAAAAAAAGAGGATGTTTGAGAGCACCAGGCAACTGATCCAATCCAGATATATGGATAAATTCTCAGAAAATTTGAAAATCCCCATCACAGATACTTGAAGGAAGGAAGGAAGGAAGTATATTGGATGACTTCCTAGTCTCTTATAAACAGACAACTACATGATTGTAACAATGTGTAGAGAGTCTGTCACCTAAGGCAGATCATTTGGGCACTTGTATTTAGATGCCAATATCTGATGTAATCTTCTCCAATCCGACTTGGACCAACTAGGAATGCTGCCAAAACACCATATTCCTCCAATCTGCCACATTGTGAAAGCATAAATGCATTGAATTTTAGTTCTTAAATGACTCAAGGAAGTCAAGGGCTTAATGTGAATAAATTCATGCAAATTTGCTATCAGAAGAGGGTGAGTACTTATACTTAGTGTTAATTTTTGGTTAATTTTGGCCATTATTTCAGGGAAAGTGAAGATTTTGGAGTGTTAGGCATTCATAAGACAATATTACACCGGTGTACCATGAAACAACTTAAATGCAGTGTTGAACATTGAAACAAAGACACTGGTATGCTTTCAGCAGGGCACCAAGATTATATAAGATTAGTAAGAAGACACAAGTGCCCAAGCAGCCGATACTTAGAAAATAGACTAATGACTTCCCGTAGCATTCTGTAGCTACAAATGACAAAAAATCTGCATCAGCCGCAATGCCGATGCTCCCATCAACAAAATTGCAAATTCAGAGCTGGTTAGAAACTTTACTTCACTAACAGTGCCTTGCTTGCAAACGAAAGAACATTTCAGAACGGGATACTTCAGTGCATGCCTTGGAAGATGAAACACGTGGATGGGAGGTAGAAAGAGGATCATTGAATTAAAATGTGCTAACCATGGTCACTGACCTTGGTAGCTGTGTTGGCTGTGGGTGCTCAAGCTCATGGTTGAGTATCGAGTCGCAGACGATGAATTGAGTTTGGTAGTCAGTGTCAAGGCCGGGGGAGAATACCTGATGGTACAGTCGACTAAAATTGTTAGAGTGCAGAAAGCGAGTGGCATCCCGCAGTACTCTTGATTCAATGCATTTGCTTCATGGAATGTGAGTCGCTAGAGTGCGCGCACCTATGGGTATATTGGTTTAATCTCCACTTGAAGTATTGGCGCTCATACCATTGTGTAAGTTGTTCAGGTTGTTCTTCCCAGTTCCATTATATCGCTACGCATTAGCGCAACATCTCATTCTATTGCCTGTGGGCGCAGCACTTGGAAATCGGCAGTGCTAAAGTACAGTACTAAGCATCACTAGGCATCACTGCACCGTTCAACTTGTTCAATCTCACACTGTCAGTTCTTATTCAACTCTGCAGTATAAAGCAACAATAACTCACTCTAAGTGCATTGATACATAATAGGTACCCGCTAACTTTGAATAGAGCAGGCGTATCTTGCCCGCAGATTCTTGAACACTCAATCCTGATGATCAGTCATCTCAGTCATCCTTGTCTCAACAGCTTCCCTCTCTTGGGATCTTCTGCCTCGTCGCTGGGTCCTTGATATCCCAAGTGGAAAATGACTGCAACAGGTCAAGTGTATCTGTGTGTGTGTGTGTGTGTGTGTGTGTGTGTGTGTGTGCTCCGTTGTTTTCCCTGTGTCGAACCACTCTGTTTCTTGCTCACATCATCGAGTAAGGTTGGAGTCAAGATTCTCTGTAAGTACTCGCCGCTTCCATGTTAGATTTTTACCGAACTTGTCTACTAAGCATCATGACATCCAGCAGCTATAGCAACCGTGTTCGCGTGCAGAATACTTTGAAGTTGTCTCCGGTTTTCTGTCATCAAAATGCGCAGTATATATGGAAAATGATTCAATCTGACCTCCCCATTATCGCTGGCTTCTAATCATCTCACTTCCCCCATGGTGCAACTGTTCGGACTCCTGCTCATAGCGTGCAACTTGGCCGATTATGCCTACGGCTTCTCCGCACTTCCATGGCCCAACACCCTACTGCGTTACGTGGATGAAAAGCTCTTCAGTTCCACAAATGATATGAATAATCTCGTGCAAAATTGCACGACGAGGGATAACACCACTATATCTGCGCAATGGCTTCGGACTGTGAGTAGATTGCCAATGTGTTTGAGTAGGCACTGAGAAGTTTTGAACAGGCTTATCACGACATGTCGACTCATAATGTAGACGACGGAACAGGAGGGTTGGATGCGTCAATTCAATATGAGCTTGACAGGCCTCAGGTATACTAATCTATAAGGTCTTGCCTCTGAGCATAATAACTCATGGCCAGCTCACATAATATCGGGCCCGGAATGGCCGCTTCCCTCAGCGACTTCAATAATTTCGGAGCCGTTACTCCATTTTTCGGAAGTAGGTGATGAGTCCGGATGGTTAAACCAAGTTTCGGCTACTAATTCCTGACAGTGGCGGATGCGATCGCCTAGGAGCAGTATTTGCTGTTGCAGGATGCGGAGGTCCTTGGAAGAATTGATGCTACTGAAGCGGCCGCCAACTGTTCCGGAGCCACAACAGCCTCTTGAGTCACACATAGAGGCCTTTCGGCGCCAGGGTTTTAATCAAACAGAGATGATAGCCCTTGTTGCATGCGGACATACGCTAGGTGGAGTCAGACAAGAAGACTTTCCTCTGATTGTAACGGAGAATTTGGGTGCGACTGATGTCGACACCTTTGATACAACCCTGGCTTTTGATACCACGATGTGATCCAAAACTACGCGTATCCCTCGACTTTGTTTCAAACAAGGTCTTTGACAGAGTCTCCCAATATCTTCAAATCACCACCCAAGATGTACTTCGTTGGCCCAAATCTTACAGCACGATCAGACTTTCGCATTTTCTCGAGTGACGCAAATGTGACCATGCAGAGGTGCGTTCTTCCCTCTCAAAATCCAGTGTAAATGATTTTCAAGCCTTTGCTAGTCTACTGTCCTCCGATAAATTCACTCAAACTTGCGGAGACCTGATTCAAAGGATGATCAACACTGTCCCAAATGGTGTAACTCTCACCGATCCTGTTACAGAACCGTCTAATTATGTGGTCTCCGATCCCTTGCTATCTTACCAAAATGGAACTTTCATTATGATAATCACCTTACGAGTATGTATCTGTCCACAATATCCAGGTGTTAATAATAAGATAATATCCATAGGTTCTCAACCCGAGCGCGAGCTCCACTGTGACTATGCTGTGGGCAGACCGACAGGGATCCTTCTGTCCATCAACCGGATGCTCATGTAGTATCATCCAGCACCGAGTCAGTCACATTCACCCCCTAGCGCAAGGCGTTACCGCTGAACAATACCTTTTCAACGCGACTATCAATGCTACTTCTTCAATCTCCAGTTTTGGTTCGAAATCAGCGACATGCAACGGCTCCGATCCCGTTATTGTTGATAATGGCGGCTCAGGATTCGTAATTGAGCAAGATTCGCTGTTTGTTGATTTCAAGCGTACCAAAACACTGATAGAACTCTCTCCCACCATTTCCGAATCCTTTGAAGTTGTTGTGGCGGTAAGCAATAGTCCTTTTAAATTATGTTTGTAGATTCTGAGAGTTACTTCTCATAGATACATGTCTCAGAAGCAGTTGAGGCTACCGCATCTCTGAGCACATTTGCACATCCCAACTTGAACACCACTCCACCTCTTCTTCCCGTAATTACTTCGACTCCTCTACAGCTTGATGACACCGACCCACCTGAAGGAGGTTTCACGTTCTTTTCAGCCAATATTTCCAATGGCGTGTTCTACCTAGACGTCACAGCGAATGTTGGGAGTACTACTTATTCCGTCGAAAACTTTGACTTCATTGACGCGTCTGATCTTTTCAGTGCCGTTCTACTCTGAATGAAAGTTACCTTTTTATAAAAGTTGTTTTCCTTGCAAGTTATAGAGTAACATGCATATTTAGCCTTCGTCATTATACTAGTATATATTAACCAGAGGGCTTCGATGCGAGAGTTCAAAAACACAAAGAATTGGCAAAGAACATGTCAGTGAGTCGTGCACTGTGTTGCTTGTTCGAGAACGCTAAGAGCGAAGCCACTGCAGAGGCTAAGGAGGAGTTGCCGCCCGATAATTCAAAAACCAGCTGCAGCCAATTTTGTTTTGACGAGTTGTATTCGATATACTTACATCTCTACATACAGGAGAGTTCAATGTCCAGTCTAAAGGAAAATAAAATTCGCTTTGAGCTTCTGATTCTGCCAACTCTACGATTCAATCTTGTCCCAGACCTCATTATAAGAAGGAGGAGGTCTGCTCTCTTCACTGTCACTAGTTTGGACAAGTCTATCTTTTCCACGTTCCGAGTAAGTGGGAGGTGGAGGAGG
The DNA here is from genome assembly GCA_009733575.1 of Gymnopus androsaceus JB14. Classification (NCBI taxonomy): domain Eukaryota; kingdom Fungi; phylum Basidiomycota; class Agaricomycetes; order Agaricales; family Omphalotaceae; genus Gymnopus; species Gymnopus androsaceus. Next base: position 124,330 of record ML769489.1, on the reverse strand, counting down.
CCCGTTTATGGTAGGAAATTCCGACACATTACTCTGTGTTCTCCTAGTAGTTAATCCCGCGGTCGTCGAGCTGTGGTTTTTTTAATCAATCATGATAGTATGGATAGTAGGTAATATCATACCGAAATGCTACGCCATTGATAGCGAAGTCATGCGCGCCGTTGAGGAAGCTTGGACGAGAAAGATCCAGCATTCCCATGTCCCGAATTACGGCGGTGAAGATTAAATGAGTGTGGTTGATCATAACCTGCTCTGCCCTGTGCTCGATTTGCCCTACGACCATGACGGAGATTTTCAGGATCATGGTAGGGTCGAATCCGCCGTGCATGAGGGGAGCTGTAGGTACAGAGCTGTAGTGGCAAAGTCATCCGTAACATCGGTATATACTGAGCCATCAGCAAGATTTACAGTAAAGTTTGTGGTGTGGACTGGGTTTCTGGTACTTGTACGATTGTTCTGGGATGGGCGGTGGCGTCCTCCCTGGCTACTTTACTGTTAACATGAATAAATACGAAAACCTTGGAATACTCACTCATCAGCAGTCAGTATATCTCTAGTACATCTTCTTCCTCGCCGCAGATGTCTGCGCGCTTGCACAGAACTATGTTCGACAACATGAGCACAAGGCGATACGAAGAATATATCACTGACCTTGTGTTTTCGTCCGAGTCATTAACAGTAATATTCCTTGTGTCTGGGACGAATGATCGAAAGGGGTTCCTATCCAGACTATCATTGTTGTTTGTCGAAGGGAGGAGGCGTTGAGCACTGTGTCGTGGAACAAGGTCTATCATTTCTGTCGATTCTACTCCGTAGGTTCTCATTGGCCCAGTGTAACATCCCGAATGTTCCGCTGAACTAAAAAGGTGGTATCCGACATGAGCATTTTGAAAAGTGAATTGAAACAGGTGACGCATACGTGGATGATGGCGAAAATGTTTGTGCTGAGGAAGAATAATTGCAGGAGATGTGGAGGTCACCAGCAACGTAGTTAAATATCGGACCATCGCTACCGCTGAACCTGATGTTATTTGCTTGTGAAAAGAAGACGCTATTCATCTTGATTATTTCGGAGGGAGAGGGGTTCTGCAAAGCGAGGGGAAGGGGGATGGTATTCAAGTACATGATACATCTACATTACTTATAGCATCGGTTCTTGATTGTCTTGACTAGAATCGGCCACAAAAAGAAGAGTCGGAATGCTTCAAGGAAAACAGCTTTCAGTGTAGGATTGGAATTTGAATGCAGTGTCTTCTTCGCGGCTAAGTACAGCCACATTAAAGCGCGCTGTGCTACATTGTGTACTTATTTGAGTTAGACAGTCAGGAAAGGTGTAGGCAAACATGAACTGCATGAAAAATGGCGCAACTGACAATAGCTATAGGAATATGAATCGCTTGCGTGCACACGATTGCGTTAATACAGCCCGAGTCCAATGCATACATCTCTGTTCATTGGAAGCACTGGTGCCAGTCGCAATAGACCAGTGTGGTGGTGGTAGTGGTGGTTTAAGTGATAAATATAGCATCAGATGGCCTCAAATGGTCCTTCGAGAGTGGAGAAATTAGGGTATGGAAGCATCGAGACGGCAATGGACAAATTATCTGTGATGCTCGAGCGTTGAGCCTCGCAAAAAGGTAGCCCACCAGTCCAGGAATAGAAGCTCTCGAAGAAAGGCAGCAGTGTAACAAGTGAAGGTCATACACAAGCACGAGAGGAGGAGCATATCTTAATTCGTCTATCTGGTCGTAAGAAAGGAAGATAATTAGCGCCGCTAATTGAGTAGCGGCGTCTCTGAATTTGTCACGTGCGGGGACGTAACGCCACTCTTGAGTCCTCTGCTTCATCCGTTTCTTCATTGATCTCCAACATCTCCTGGTCTGCTCAGCCACAATCGTACTCCTCATACAACTCTTCTTGCCTTGCTGTCCTTCAAGAACTGCAGCAGGCAGACCTGCCAGTGAGAGCCGCAATCGTTTAATGGCCCAATGGTCGGATTGGAATCATATGGTATTAAGTGGAGCAATGTTCCAGGTTCCTGGAAGCTCCTCGCTATGCTACATATAGACAATCTGTGCTACCAGTAGTATGTACAGCTTTTCCCTGGCGGTGAAACAGCCTGGACGTCAGACGACGTATGTTACGGTATGTATTGGCGTTGGAACATTATACTTGATATATAGGATTGGAAGGCTATAAGCGTGGAATGAAAACCAGAGGAAAACATTTAAGATCCCACGAGCCACTGGCTGCAAGCCAACTCGTAGGAGTTGCATTTTCCCAACTCAGAACGGGCAGGCGTATCGTGGCTGATGGAGGTATGTCCCACCAATCTAACCGTATTTTCAAGCTATAAACTCGGATCCTATACTTTAATAGAATAGAACTCAAGCAGCACTTTTCAAAACAGCTGGGAGTGGTTACTTTTTGAATTAATGCATCGTATCCAAATCATTTTGAAACTCCCGTTTTTTAATTCTGTGCCTTGCCGTTTATAAAGTGGATTAGCACGATCGGGTTCCTCCAACTTGCTGGTCGAGTTCCACGCGTCCCTTTCTTCAGCTTGCTGGTCGAGCTCCTCACCTCTCAACTAGTAATACTTCATTCAGAAGTTCAAAACCAGCAGCGAAATGCGTTCTAGCTACTTGTCTGTTGTAGTTTTCGGTCTGCTCTCCAGTGCACTCACTGTGTGTGCAGCACCTCTCGGTGTGAGTGACTTTAATATATCTATATTAGCCTAGACCTCACTTTCATAACAGAGCTCTCTCGTTGGGTAAAGATCAAATATCCCTCGTGGTTTAACCTATGCGTTTATCGACGCCCATTTCAAGGTAGTCGAAGGGGGCGAGCGAGCTGGTCTTACAGAATGCACTCCCTCCCAAAAAGGACAACTCGAATTCTGGATTTCCACAATCTTAAAATTGGAAGTCGTCTGGAAAGAGAAACTTGAAATCACAAATGCACCCACTGTTGATTTGAAGTGTGGAAGTTATGGGAGTATACATTCACGGTAACAAGTGGAGGCGGAGGGGGGCCGTGCGACAGGAAAACGTGCAGTGGAAGCTTTGAACTGGAGCGGACTGGAACGCAAATGAAAGGAAGGATACTCGATTCGGAGGGCAAGGAACTTTATTCGGGGTTCTTCTTGAAAGAACATGGAGAACAACAGGAAAAGAAGGGAAAGTAGAGCTTGGACTATAAAATGATATCTAATTTCCTCATGGTACATGGGAGGACTTGAAAAAAGTCAGACCACGGTTGAAATCCATTATTCTTTATTCGTCGATGGCCTTTAATTCACTTGCCAACCATCTGTTACACGACGACTTAAAAGTACTAGCTAGAACCTCCATGAAAAGCGGGTGCGCGTACGCCGCGCTATTCTAGCGTTGCCAGAGGTCTTCGATAAATCGTATGCCTATATGGGTCTATGTACATTCACGGTAAAGATCTTTGTCTGCGCATGATTCACAACTTTGAGGACTGACAGGTTCTATTCTTGTAGATTCGGGCATGGAGTAAGAATAGGCTTGATGCGATGCGTTGAGTTCGGATTACAACAGAAATCATATGCTCCAGCGTCCCGATATAAAGGCGAAAGACATCGTCGACAATATAGGATGAATCGAGTCATCCTTGCTCAGTTCTTTGATACCATAATGAATTCCGAGCCAACACCAGCCTCAATCTCTTCAATGTCACTTCCAAGCATCCATGATATGTTTCCCGGTACGTGGATCTGCTTCCAGAAGATCGAATCTTTAGTGGGCTTATTGGATGGCGCATTATCTAGTACACCTCATAAACTTACCTCCTGGACGACGTCTAGAGCTATTGGTTAGTGATAGCAACACCAATAGTCTCATATGCTGAACCAGAGCTCTCCCACTGACAGGCTATGGCCGCCGAAACACACTCAAAAGAAGCCCGACCTAACTCTCATATCGAGTCCTACCCACGGTGGAAGATTGGCAAAATATCTCCTCGAAGGGCAGAACCTGTATCAGAGCCTTCGGGACAGAAAATTGACCAAAATCAGATAAAGAAACACGCTTGTCCAAAATGCTCAAAGTGTTTCAATCGCCCGAGTAGTCTTCGTATTCATATAAATACACACACCGGAGTGACTCGTGAGTTGCCATCTAGAAATTAGTGCGATTTCTCAATGGATTAACCTCGGATTTGATGGAATTTAGCATTCCGATGCTCATACCCAAACTGTGGACGGATGTTTAATGTGAGCTCGAATATGCGTCGCCATTATCGCAAACATCAGTTATCGAATCTGCTACCGGAGATGCCGCATTGAATCCAGAAGGATATAGGTGGTGCAGACGTGCCAATGTACCAAGTTGAATTGTAAAGTGTTCATGCAACAGGCTACTAATTGCTTATCTATCCTGCTTGACCTGGAAGATTCTGGGCCAATGATACTTGGGCCGAGTGGTTCAGACTAAAGAGACCAGCTGAATCCTACTATCATCAAAGTTTTTGCTCTGTTGTGAGCGATTTCTTTGGTAAGATTTTAGCAGCTCTTAGTATAAAGGGAGGAGTAGGCAGTCAGTTTTGCGAAGGTTGACCTGCTAAAAAAGGATCGGCCCGAGACTGTCCAATGTTCTTCCCGAATAATTCCCGAACCGAACCGTGAACGTCCATCTCCACGGCCCGCTTTCCGCAGCAGCCGTGAAAACGACCAGCGTGTCATTCTCCTCCATTCTCTTTGACCTCTTCTCTTTCCTCTAATACTACAGCTGGAATATGCGCATTGATAGTATGAAGTGGCGTTGGAGCTGATTCGACCTATGCCTATGAAACTCGAAAGGCCGAATATGGAACGTTGAAGGAGAGGATAGCAGCTACTACGAACTAGGTACGTGCATAGTAATAATATCGTCTTGGTTCACCAACTATAACGTTTAGAGCTTCAAGTTTATCGTACAACTATCCAAACAAAAAACCGTGGCCGCTGAGCGCTATCCGAAGCTGGATTCTCTCGGGTTCGGCAAAACGAAGCAAAACGACACACCGTCCGTCATGCTCGATTATCGATGTCACAAGAGTGAGGATCATGTGAAATGCCCTATCTTTGTATCGATTGCAGGAGGAGAGTCAGGTGGAAGTATGCTACTTTTGTTCGAGGAGGAGGTGGGCTCTGGTTGCCACGAGCTTTGGATTCCGGGCCCGTGGTCATGACGTGGACCTAGAGAAGGAGAACAGAAGTAGGAACCCATGTTCAAAGGAAATGTATCGAGTATCCCTCGCGTCGGAGTCTACTTTCAAGTTCGTTACATCTTCTGGATCTGGTTCGACTTCATTTGCGCACGCCGCCTGGGTCGACCACTGTGCCGAACCCGACCTCTTTTACTACAGAAGGGGAGTGAAGACCGTGATAGGAACGGAAGGTGGGGCGGGATCGGGGCAGTATTCTGTAGGGATGAGACTCGTCTGGGTGACGGAGACACCGTGCTGGAACGGTCTGGTAGTGCTGGTATTGACTCTCCGGATCCGCCGTTCAGCCACGAGTATCGGTCATGCCTCCAGAAATTCCAGAAATTCCAGAAATTCCATCCTGTTTTCCCTGTGGCGTTGTCTCTCCGTTTTCCTTCTCATCAGAGTTAGGGAAAGTTTCAAGTCGTCTTGATTCTCGACTGGCTTTCATTGGCGATACCCAACCCTGGAAAGGTCTAATCAACGGATTTGTGGAGATGGAAATGGACAAGGAGGAGAAGGAGGCGGTTAAGTGAAAAACATGTTCTTCACTCGTGCGTAATAGCGACAATAGGTTGTAGACATGGACGTGGTCCTTCCCATCCTCTTTCTCGATGAAGCTCGGCCTGACCAAGTCTTTGTCCTCGTGTGAACGTTCTATCCAATCGGCCCCAATCCAAATCTCATTGGGACCTCAGCTCAAACCGTGCAACACCGCTGACCATGGGATGTTTACTATCTTAGCAATAAATGCATAATGTTGTTGGCTGATTTGGTTATCAGGCTCGCCTTGTATAGCTAGCGACTCGGGTTCTAGTCTCGCACAGTGTATGCTACCTCTGTATCTTCGACATTTGTATTTTTTTGCTTTTGTCTAGGCTCTCAAATCCTACATCCGAGTGCAGCGTGTTGCCTTTTTTTCAAAATTTTCATCGTCTTTGGAGTTATCTATTCCTATCACGCATTGAAAAAGATCATCATCTCCCCGCTGCCTTTCGCGGAGAAGCGGCCTTTACAGCACCTGTATTACTGGTCAAATAACAAGTCCCCGCCCTCCCACTGCATGTGCAATCCTGTATTCACACACGTCTATCAATCTGGGAGCATTTGGTGCTAATTGGCCGTACAGCAGCAACCTTGGAAAAACCATTGAATTGAAACGACTCGGAAGGATTGGAAATCATTGTCCTGTGTTGAATGGCTCTAGCGCGGGTATATGTAGGGTGTTGCGCTCATTTTTATTGCAGTGTCTAACCCGCATTGTTTAGTATAACCACACACCAATATCTTACACTCCAACAAGTGTCTTCACCTCCGCACCGCTTAATGAATCTGCTGGTTACTTATCTCTTCATCCGAGTCCTTGTGTTCGTAGGACCTAGACGTACACTCCAGAGTCTAACGCTAGGAAAATGTACTTGACTGGGATCCACAATGTTCAACGCGAGCCCTCAAAAGAATCTTCTACTGTAACGACAGCAATAAGTACATCAAGATAGTTTCCTCACTAAGTTTGACAGTTATGTATTACATCCCGTCTGTTACAGATATTCAATACACTGGGGAATTTAAGAACCCTCAAGATCCTGAGGCAATCTGGTTCAAAGTAGAGATCGAAGGAAGGAAGAAATACTCTCCACCCCTAGCTTCAATAAACGGAAGCGCCACCGAGAGTTTGTCGCTCTGTTTCTCGGGGTTCGCGCCAGTCATGTACCTATTGGGGACAGTACCTATAACAGCATCATAACCCGGAGATTCCGACTTCAAATTGGCAGAAGGAAAATCAGGATTGTTGAATCCTAAGTAGGGGAGCATCAGCATAAATCACCGAATTTATTGGATAACTAACTCTGTTGTGTGTATTTGAATCCACGCTCGATGCTGCTCTGATAGCAGAGGAATATCAAACCTCTGTCATTCTTCGTCTCGGACGTTTCATCCGCTTCGAGCTCCCCTCCGTAGGGAATGCTAGCACGTCTGAATCTGTTCGCTTTATTCAGTAAAGAACCAATTGCGACCAAGTAGCCAGAAAGCTCACAAATGATCGTTACTCCCTGGAAGATTGTTTCGTGGGTACGATTTTTGTGTGTGGGCTGCAAACGGACAAGTGGATTGGTCGGAAGGGTATTGAAAGTTGTTGATTCTTTTATCGTCATTGGAAATAGAAACGTCGTCTTTTTCGGGAGAAAGGACAACAGGTGTTCCTATAAGCGAAGATGAACAAACGTTATCAACTGGACTGCAAAAAAAAACAATACCGCTTTTCCAACGCCCGAAAATCCTGGCTCCCAGTTTATCCGCTGCGGCGTCAGCAGTTAAATTGGGGAATATCTTGGCACCATTCTCTCGCAAGAAAGAGTGGAATTCTGGCACCTTTTGCTTGAGCTTTCTAAATACGAAAAATGAGCCGTCGACAGCCCAGGCTGGTCGTCTATCTTTCTCTATGTCTCCCTTACGACCCATCAGTATGAGTCCAGGGTCGACTACAGGAGATCCAGGGAACCTTATCGGAAGTTCATCGTCAAACGTGTAGCCTTTGAACTCTGGTTTAGAGATCCCATCTCGGAAGCCAAAGTGCTCTTGCCTGGTGAAGGGCATTGGTCGGAACTTCGTAGACAGGAAGAGTACCTGTTTGATGCCCATAGAGTACGCAAAGTCGCTTCGTAGTTGGGATACAAACTCCCTTCCCTTGGTGTTGTTATGAGCAGTGATCTGGAAGACTCCATCTATGTCGAGAAGGAACTTGGCATCCCAGTCAGGTTCAAAGACACCTCCAACGTCTTTGCCATTGTCACCCAAGTCCTTTGCGTCGCGTCGCTGACCACGGTGAAAGGCTTCATCGTACAGATAGTCAGTCAGTCCAAGCTTGGAAAGGCCTCTCGACGAAAATCCAACACTGCATCCAACATATTCCCAGCTGTCCTTTGACAAACCAGATCCAGGAAAGCCCTTCTTGAGCATGTCGAATACCGCTCGGGCGGTCGAAATCTTGGGTATCACTTGTGATTTCATGGTATCGCGAAATCCTTTGAGGTTATCGATTTGGAAGAAAACGAAGTATTCGAATGCCTTGTTGAGACCGGGTCTGATGTAGCAATTAAAATTCAATGAGAAAAAAAGTCTGCAGTACGAACGGTTAGAAACATACACGATTTCGGCCTGGATATTGCCTAGTTGCGGAGTCTCTTCGCCAGCATGAGGTTTAATGTCCGTCTTTCTATCGGTCTTAGTAGGCGGCAGATTGGTGTTAACCAATATGACCTTCGCATACCTATAATTACAAATTTCAAAAAACGAATAACGGATGCGACAGTTGATACCACTAACATATCGCTCGAAGAGGGAGTACTTGCAGGCGATCCTTCTTTATCGCGGGAGAGAATCTATAGGATACAAATCATGAGTTTAGCTTAGTTTGGGTTATTTCAAAGTGGATAACAAACCGTATAGGTGATAGTATCCAACCCTTGGCGCTCCTAATACACAATAAACGATAAACAGTGCAATTAATTTACACAAGGAAACGAATACCGTTAAGACATTTAGCTTGGTACTGGGTTCCATGCCCGCGGTATAAGAGAATTCCAGGTTGAGATTTTGAGTGGTTTTTTGAGCGAAGCCCTTGGATCGCCCCGTTTCACCAACTTTGTCGTTCCTGTGGTAATTTTCAACGACGGGGCTGGGTCCCCAAGTTTCCGCGATGACTTGTTTGTACTTTTGGTTGAAAGACTAATGGAATAAATTTCAGTTTTCGGATGTCTAAAGACATGCTCGAAACTTACAAGGATAATGTCGGTTTTCCATCCTGGTGGTATAGAAATATCTACCGTTGCTTTAGCATCTTTAACGGTGTAAGTAGGTTCAGCCATGCTCGGCAGACGAAGGACAGAGAGGAAATTTAGTTGGGGCCTATAGGACACTGCAATCCATTTTTATTGAATTCACTATTAGACGTTCATTAGTGTAAGAAAGCGCATACGCCGGGAATACTAGTGATATCCACTTGGAAAGAATATCACGGTCACTGAAATTCCGTGCATGCTGCCTGCCAAAAAGCGTACTTAGTAGGAGCGTTTTGAATCTTGATAGTAAAACGTGCTCTGGAAGTACTATAGCTGAACATTACAGATGCGGAAGAACCATTCTCAACATCAGTTTTTGACAGTTGAGTGTTGATAAGATGATAAGATAGACGGAGGTGTAAATTAACCGCTCCGCTGGTCACGGTGACGGTCGTGACATTAGTCGTGAACTGCTCTAACTGTCATGGATATTTCCGAAAATCTATTTCTCTTCGCCTACCTTCCAATGTAGCCGTTTGTGGAGCATGCAGGATGACAGGTAGTATGGACATCGATCAAGCACTAAACTAGAGCTGATTACGCGGCACCAAGAGCTGAACTATCTGGTGACCATGAGTATTTAACTGGCCATTCCTGAATGGAAATATTGCACAGACCTAATCCCAGTAACAATGCCGCCAACCAACAACGAACAGCTGCTGTATGTTTATATCCCAACTCTTTTGATATATTTCACTGATTTAGTACTGCAGAGACCTCGTCTTCGTCCTCGATTGCACGGGTAGCATGGGTCCTTACATTCGTGCCGCCGAGAAGAGTATCAACGACATCGTCGCTGATATTCGTAACTCCAACAAGCTCGCGTCTGAGTCCGCTCTTCGCGTTGGGGTTCAAGCCTATCGTGATGCTGATGGCTTCGTTGAATTCCTCACAAAGCCCCATCCGCTCACACCTAGTAATAAGATCGCCGAAGTTCAGAACTTCCTGAAGCATCTTGGGGCTGTCGGTGGTGGAGATGGACCTGAGGCCGTTGCTACTGCCCTGGATCGTACGCTGAACGATAAAAATGAGCTGGGTTGGCTACCCGCCTCGTCGGCCGCTCATAAGATCATTGTTCATATCACGGATGCGCCGCCTCATGGGATTAAGGAAGAGGGAGACAGTAAGCTCCTCTGTCTAGCTTCGGAATTAAGGACTGGTACTGAGGGATGTTGTAGAATATCCTACCGGTGAACCCAATACTAGAGGAATCTTCGCCAAGAACATCTTGAATACCGATAAAATAATGAAGGGCAACGATGTCAATTATGTATGTATTTCGCTAAATCTGCTCCGTTATCACTGAGGCAATCTGTCTAGTTTGTTGTCTCTTGCGGGGAAATGGGTAAACTGTACAAGGTATGCGATTGTCGTCAGTATGCTTCATGTAAAAATGCAAACTAATCACAATTCTCCAAAGTTCGCCGTTCCTTTTTACCGAAGAGCGACAAGAGGGACTGGATACATGCTTCCTCTGGTTCGCGCCGATCTTCTCCCCAAAGCTATCACAGCTCTCGCACTCGAAAGTCTGGAGCTTGATGTCGCTCTGGAAGAAATGAAAAAGGAGCTCGGGGATTTCAAGAAGACGCCAGGACCTTACACTACTTCGTTCATATCGAAAGCTGTGATGGACGCGCCGCCGATAGCGGCCATTGCGCCCATGCATAGGCTCTTCATGACCGTTGCGAAGCCAGAAGTTGCTGACGAGCCTCTTACGGATGAAGAGTTGCAGGAGATCATGGATAATGCGGAGACTCCTGAAGATCTGGAGACTATGTCGAAAGCAGTAAGTGTATTTCTATTGGTATGGCATGACTAAATAGTTGGTTTATAGGCCAGGCCTCAACCTGCTGATGCTGTGAAGACGATCCATAGGTACTTCAAGCAGAAGGGAACCAAAATCTCAACTTTGAAGACTAATGTGGACTACCGCTTCACCGGGAACGCCCTCCATAATTGGAATATAATGGAGAAAGCAACGACACCCGAAGACCTAGTCGGGGGAGTGGCAGTGGTAAGAATAATAACCGTTGTTGTTATAAGAAATCTGCTTACAATGATATGAAAGCCTGAAGGTATACCGTTGTCTAGCGCAGGAGAACAAACCATGGAAATTGTCAAGGAGCCTATCACCGAGAAGCAGGTTTGTTTGATTTAGATTGGTTTATGTTCACACTTTTGATGATACTTCGTAGGTGGAGAGAATGGCGCACAGATACAAGACGAAGTACGGGAATCAAAGCTATTGAGCTCTTGCATCAGGAAGAATCTTTGGCGTATGTTGAGATGTACGATATTAGCTTAGATGCAAAAATGGTTACGGAACTAAACTAAAAAAAATAACGAGACTCGGACTTGGAACGTGTGAAATAACGCATCACCTTGTCCTCCACCAATGATTATCGTTCGTTGATACATACTTAGAGCGACGAGGCTACATGCGACTGGAGGCGAATCGCTTATTGGACATTTTACTCGGGTACATCCGAGTGTATATGTCGTGTTTGCCGAGTGCTCGTCAGTTAGTCAGATTTCAGTCTGGTTCTTGATTCTTACATACCATTATCTGCTTGATTTCACGCTAAGGAACTCGGAACATTTTCCCTGTCTGCAAGATAGGGAATTTCTGAAGATTTTACTTAATATTATCTCATGTTCCGAGATCGTCCATCTTCGTCGGACACAAAGCCTTCCATGCACCACGTCTATCTGCCGACTGCAACATTTTATAGCTCAGATTCTGAATTTCTGAGCAAGTACAGTACTGCAAATTTTTCACTTTCCAAGACAGCTGTCTTCTTCCCGAACGGGTATAGTATTCTTGACTTTCATCATCATACATAGACGCAAAAAGATCACGATGGCTTGCAAAACTTGATAAATACAACCAGGTCTTCGAGCTGAAGAAGGTTTCTCGTCCAACTTCCCGATCTACTTTGACCAAAACATGGGTGAGCCCAGTGTTAAGGTAAATGACTCGGATGGATCTGCGGTGATCACAATACCACCTGGTTGGAAGACGGAGACCGTGTTTGTAAGTTTCAAAGAATCTTTGCGCTTACACTGGATTCATGATTCGTGCCTCTTAGACATTTAACCAAACGAAGAACTATAGGCAAGGCATTTCCGAAACGTATCCCAACGAAGACGACCCCGACGATGAAGAATTGATTTACCACTTGAATGATAAAGTTGGCGAACTTGGAAGATCCAAAATTCATCCACGGAAGGGCAAGTTCGACTTGCGCCTGAGATTTCGTCATGAGCGTAGCCAGGAGCCCAGTAGCAAGCTGAGTGTGCTAAAAGTTAGTGAATATCTCAGCTTCGTTTAGTACTGACTGACATCTTGTACAGGCACCCGGGCCAGATTCCATTACCTATACCGTTCGTGAATTTTCAGTGCTGGTACTTCATTCATGGACCAGGACCGTTGAATAGATTCTGTCTCGGGACAAGCCTGGATCCGCTGCAGCGGATGAATCATCTAGTGATATGTAAGTCATTAGTGCCAAGAGTGTCTATTGACAAAGACTTATACGATAACAGGTATGTAAAGGTTCATCTCGTCAATACCACACCACCGCCCAAGAAAGGTCCTGGCGAGGCTGAACCCGCCCATGAGTCCGAACTCTCAGCCAATAAGAAGGGAGCGCAAGCGTTGGATGACTTCAGCAAGGATTCAGGTATTGACCCTGCCAAACTAGTTCCCGGTCCACGGTACACGCCTCCGGCGGAATTGAAGGATTTACCTGTAGCAATCATCGGCGCTGGTGCTGCTGGTCTCTATACCGCCATGATACTTGACAGTCTCGGTATCAAATACGAAATCCTCGAAGGTTCCGGAAGACATGGAGGCCGCATTCTCACGCATGAATTTACCAATGCCAGTGAGCTTAGAGGTACGCCCTACCAGTACTTTGTAAGTGATAATTATTTCACGTCCTCTACTATTTGCTCACGAAATGATAGGAATGCGGTGCGATGCGGTTTCCGGATATTTTCCTCATGAGACGGACGTTCGATCTCGCCCGTAACAGGTTGGGCATGGGGAACGACAAGTTCATAAAGGTCATTATGCATAGCGACAAGGCTATAAAGCACTTCAATGGCATAAGTGCTATACAAGGTGAATACTCAAAAACCGACGATAACGGAAAGACTAGTGCGGATACCTTCAAGATTGGGAAGTCAGCAAAAAATAAGGACGGTTATATTCCACAAGAGTATCTCGATGAAGGTACTTCGAAACTCTATAACAAGGATACCCTTGGACCGCTTCGCGAGTATTTTGTCGACACGCCTTTCACTGATGCATTCTTGAAACTGATGCGACATGATAACCACTCTGTCCGCAGTTACATGAGAGATGCCATGGGTTATCCGGACTCCGTTATTCGATGGATTGAGGCTATGGAATGGAGGACTGGTGGATTTGACATGTCGCTAACTGAGAGTGTGATTGCGTCACTTTCTTTTGACGATCCCAGGAGCGTAAAGCCCGACTGGTACTGCTTCAAGTATGTACCCTGCAATTCATCTTGGAATCTGCTAATTCTCCATTCCAGTGGTGGGACTCGTATCATCACAGATGGTATGTTGGAGAAAGTGGTGAGACATTTCGCGCTCATACAACAAAAATGGCTGATATACTCCGATTTAGAAAACCAAACCAAAGTACTACAAGCGGGTCACAGGCATCAAAGAGCTGGCCGTACACGATAATCAAGCCATCGAGATTCGCGTTGACACCCAAGAGGATCCCAGAAGGCAGCATCCAGAAAGAATATCTGGCAAATACTCGAACGTCATATCCACCCTTCCTCTCTCTGTCCTGCGCACAGTGGATTTAGACGGGATATATCTATCGGTCGGGCAGAAGAACGCTCTCCGCGAGCTCCAGTATCACCCTTCCATCAAGATCGGCATACAGTTCAGAACCGCCTGGTGGGAGAAGATGGGAATTGAAGGTGGACAAACATACACGGACAGGCCCTCACGCACCATTGTCTATCCCTCATACGGACCTATTCCGGGCAGAGACACCAAATATTCAAATGTCCTCATTGCGGCTTACAATGGCTTACTCGACTCGCAGCGCCTCGCAGTTTATATGAAGGGTTACAACACCCCTCAGGAGAAAATTCTCTTGGATATTGTGATGAACGATCTTGCAGTGGTTCACCAGAAGCCGGTCAGTGAGCTTTGGGATGATTATCTCGACTATTTTGCATGGGATTGGTATGGGAATACGTTCTCGCAAGGTATGGAAACCGATCTAAGAGACATTGATCCTGCGACTGAAGCATAATAATTGAAGGAGCATTCGCATGGTTTGGACCGGGTATGCGAGTTTCTGCATCATATCAACTCACTTTCATAATATCTACTTTTCAGGCCAATTTAAGGAAGTCTATCCTCATCTGACTATGCCAGCTGGGACAAAGCAAAGGCTCTTTTTTGCCGGAGACGCTATCAGTACCTGTCATGGGTAGGTTCTTCATCGCTTGGAAGAAGAAGGATCTTTAATGACTAAACCTTGTTAGATGGGTTGTCGGCGCTCTCAATAGCGCATGGAGATGCGTTCATGACATGCTCGTCGCTCATCCAGAGCTAAATCCCAACCCGAAGGAGGACATTATGGCGAAGTTCATGAAACAGTGGGGTGAATCTGAAGAATGGGATGATATGAAGGGAGCTAAACATGTCTACTTGGGTCGAGAACTATTCAAGAGACAGCAGCAATTGGCATAAAGAGAGGCCTCACATCCATAATGTTTCCGATTCCTAGGGTTAATCTTGTCTGAAAATTTCCAAGAAATCTGCAATGTAAAAGATAAACTTTTTCCTGAACAATGTCGTCCAAAATCAGTATGGATTTCTCTCAATCAGCCGGGGGAACCCTAGGCGCAGTGTTTCAACAAGAATCGAGAAATAAGTTTTGCGCAGAGTCCAAATTGAGGTCAAAGCGTGTGTGGGAGGGAAATCTCCTATAGACTCAAAGTATACGATCTGAGTGTGTAAATAGAAACCGTTTGCCACTTTCATTCTTTCATCTGCTCGAATCCCACTTTCGGCCTTCAGCTGTACAGTTGAAGGTTTATCATAAGTACATTATACGGTCCTGTTGACATTCACTGGTTTTACAAATAATTCGTACGCATTTATTGACAACGAGAAAGCGCACAGTCAATCAGACTGATGTCCATACTTCGCCTTGTATCTAATAGCCATTCTCTCAATTTGCTCCTCGGTGATTGGTTCCTCGACAATTTCCACGGACTGCTCAGCGTCACTAGAGAGCGGTATACCTTCAGGCTTTCACATCGCGATCGTTGTAGTAAGCAGATTTCTTATAACAACAGGTAAGATTCTTACCACGGCAACTCCTCCAACAAGATCAGCGGGAGTCTTCGCATTTTCCATTATATTCCAATTATGAAGGGCAGCCCCAGTGTAGTGATAATCGACATTAGTCTTCATCGTTCGGATTTTCGTTCCCTTCTTTTTGAAATATCCATGTATTGTCTTCACGGCGTCAGCAGGTTTGGGCCTGGCCTGAAGTTGATACGTCACATATAGAGTACTTACACGAATAGTAGAGTCGGAAATTGGGCTTACCGCTTTAGATAATGTCTCGAGATCTTCGGGAGTCACTGCGTTATCCATAATAACCTGCAACTCGTCATCCGTAAGAGGCTCGTTCGCCGCTTCCGGAGTGACGATCGTCATAAAGAGCCGGTGCATGGGCGCAACGTCCGAGATGTATGAGGTAGTGTAAGGCCCTCCCTTCTTCTTGAAATCACCAAGCTCCTTTTTCATCTCTTCTAACGCGACATCGAGGTCTAGGCTTTCGAGTGCGAGTGCTGTAATGGCTTTTGGAAGAAGGTCGTAGCGAACCAGAGGAAGCATGTATCCAGTCCCTCTTGTCGCTCTTCGGTAAAACGGAACAGCAAACTTTTGAAAAAACGATTAGTCTGCCGAAAAAGTGCAACGAGATGCACGTACTCTGTACTCTTTACCCATTTCACCGCAGGAGACCACGAACTGTCAAAGCGAACAGTTTACAGATTAGTAAAAAGCAAAATATGTGCATACATAATTGATGTTGTGCGCCTTCATTATCTTATTGACATTCAGTATATTTTCGGTGAACATTCCTCTAGTATCGGGTTCACCACCGTTAGGAAAATCTGAAGTTTTTTCAGCTCGTTTTAAACCGTCAAAGGGTTTTGCAGAAACTTACTGTCTTTGATCTCCTTAATACCATGGGGTGGCGCATCCGTAATGTGGACTATAATCTTATGCGCGCCTTTCTGTGCAGGTTGCCAGCCCAGCTCATTTTTGTCATTTAAGGTACGGTCCAATGCAGTAGCAACCGCCTCGGGTCCGTCACCACCACCACCAGCGGCATTAAGGTTCTTCAAAAAGTCGTGGACAACAGCGACATTGGAAGTTAGCGGACAAGGCTTTGTGAGGAACTCGACGAAACCAATTATGGCATCTCGATAGGCTTGAACTCCAACGCGAAGGGATGATGGAGAGGTGAGTTGAGGGGCGTTCAAGATCGCTTTGACGATTTCGTTAATGCTGGACTCGGCGCCACGGATATAAGGGCGCATGCTTCCCGTGCAATCGAGGACAAAAACGAGGTCTCTAAAAAATGGGCAGTAAATGAATAAATGTATCGAAAGAGTTAGGAGATTAACGTACAAAAGCTGTTCGTTGTTGGGCGGCGGCATTGAAGTTCCTCGGGCTGAACTGGTATTTGGTCTGCATTATAAATCGTCAGTTAAATGCTCATCCTGCAAGCACGGACGCATAGTCACCAGATAGCTTAGATCTTTGTAACGGCTCCTTCCGATTGTAATAATCGATACGGGAGGAAAAAAGGTTCCTAGTTATAGTTTAGTGCTTGATTGCTGACCATACTACCTGTCCATGTTCATTTCAACTCATACCTGCTCATACCCACAAACGGCTGCGATGGAAGTGGAGGAACAGACTTCGGAAATTGCCATGACAGTCAGCTCAGAGCCATGTCGCGTACCAATGTCACGGCCAGATCGGATTTTAGACTTGACCCATCGGTTGATTTACACCTCCGTTTTCTTGCCATCTGCTACGTTTATTATTGGTTAGTATGGCCTCCAGCTACTATTACAGCATCATTTCTGACCATTCTACCAGTTTACCTTGTCCGTTGGAGCTTGATTTGGCGTCCGATAATATATTAGCACCGTCCTCGCTGTGTACAACATCCACTTCTGTACACACACATCCGACAGACGGATCGTCTAGTGTAACGACTCGTCTATGGGAGATTACCACTTACCTTGAATAATAGTAGATCCTTCCTGTAGTCCCAGATGGTCGGGCATCCAGTGACTACTAGATGATTGGTTCCTTTTCTTGATATAAGGGACGCGTTTACGCAGGATCTGGACGTATATTACGCTTCGACTAGCAAAGATGAGAGCAGAGATTCGAGAAAAGAGCCTATTGATGGAGTGGTTAAGGCATTGAAGCAGGTGACTCGGGTTCGATTCCCATTCGATGTATATTCACTTCGCGTAGTTTCTGCTCTAGGCTGTTTTCTGAATATGAGCTAGTGTACAGCTGTTGCTATTGTTTTTATAGGCATTGTGGAACATAAGCTCCCGAGTACTGTAAACTACCAAGGTTGTATTGGGGTTCACTATTGTTGAGATCCCCGACACTGACCGAAGGGAAGGGAGGGTTCTGTCGACAATGATCGGACGAAATCCCACTGAAACCTGTACTTTAGGCAAATCTTTCTCACCATCCACGTTATGCCACGTGCTTAGACCCCTTTTTTTTGCTTCCACTTTTCTCTTTGTCTCCCCCACTTTGCCTTTGGATTTTGACCGTTACACTTTTCAGTATGTCCCTTTATATATCTTATCTCTCATCATCACCTACATGGGCTTTGCCCGAGTACGAAGATTTGCGTTGCTCCCAATTGTCAGGCCTTGGCTCATTTCTCATCCGCTATCCACCCGCTGATGTTTCCCACGCTTCCTGGCCATCCGCGGATACTTCCCACGCTTCCTGACCGTCCGCGGATACTTCCCGCACTCATTACCTACATTGCGGGCACTTTCCATGCTTATTTACCATTTATCCTGCCTGCCGGGCACTTTCTGCATGTGATTACCACTTATCCTGCCTCCTGGGTGCCTCCCGCACTTGATAACCATCCATCAGGCCCTCCCGACGACTTACACAGCCACCCTACAGTATATAAGTAGACACCCGTCATATCCACCCTTCCTCTCTCTGTCCTGCGCACAGTGGATTTAGACGGGATATATCTATCGGTCGGGCAGAAGAACGCTCTTCCGCGAGCTCCAGTATCACCCTTCCATCAAGATCGGCATACAGTTCAGAACCGCCTGGTGGAGAAGATGGGAATTGAAGGTGGACAAACATACACGGACAGGCCCTCACGCACCATTGTCTATCCATCATACGGACCTATTCCGGGCAGAGACACCAAATATTCAAATGTCCTCATTGCGGCTTACAATGGCTTACTCGACTCGCAGCGCCTCGCAGTTTATATGAAGGGTTACAACACCCCTCAGGAGAAAATTCTCTTGGATATTGTGATGAACGATCTTGCAGTGGTTCACCAGAAGCCGGTCAGTGAGCTTTGGGATGATTATCTCGACTATTTTGCATGGGATTGGGTATGGGAGTACGTTCTCGCAAGGTGTGGAAATCGATTTAAGAGACATTTATCCTGCGACTGAAGCATAATAATTGAAGGAGCATTCGCATGGTTTGGACCGGGTATGCGAGTTTCTGCATCTCTGGCATCATATCAACTCACTTTTATAATTCTTACTTTTCAGGCCAATTTAAGGAAGTCTATCCTCATCTGACTATGCCAGCTGGGAAAAAGCAAAGGCTCTTTTTCGCCGGTGACGCTATCAGTACTTGTCATGGGTTAGTTCTTCATCGCTTGGAAGAAGGATTTTGAATGACTAAAGCTTGTTAGATGGGTTGTCGGCGCCCTCAATAGCGCATGGAGATGCGTCCATGACATGCTCGTCGCTCATCCAGAGCTAAATCCCAACCCGAAGGAGGACATTATGGCAAAGTTCATGAAACAGTGGGGTGAATCTGAAGAATGGGATGATATGAAGGGAGCTAAACACGTCTACTTGGGTCGAGAACTATTTCAAGAGACAGCAGCAATTGGCATAAGGAGAGGCCTCTACATCCATAACGTTTCCAATTCCTAGGGTTAATCTTGTTTGAATCTTGTCTGGAAATTTCCAAGAAATCTGCAATGTAAAAGATAAACTTTTTCTGAACAATGTTGTCCAAAATCAGTATGAATTTTCTCAAGCAGCAAGGGACCCCTGGGCACAGTATTTCAACAAGAATTGAGAAATAAGTTTTGCGCAGAGTCCGAATTGAGGTCAAAGCATGCATCAGCAGAACCTGGGTGAACGCTACAGCACCTATAGCAGCTTATAGCAATCCATAGCAGCCACAGCACTGTACAGTGCTGTGGAATGCTATGAGGTCCTATGAGGTCCTGTAAGATGCTGTAGGTTCACCGTTGCTCGCGCATTCTGACACCTGTCATTCCCAGCTGATGGATACGGCAACGGGGACCTTGGATGCTATTTAATCAACGGTTTTGACAAGTTCGACGTCTTTTCCTTCCCCCCACTAAGCTTGACTTAACTCAGACTGTAAGTTCTGCTCTCTGCAGTTTTTGACTCGGAGGTTTTAATCGTATATCTGATGACATCTTTTAGCATCATTGAAGAAGGATTCGATGACTGGTAGGAGGTTGCAGTTGAAATTTTACACCATTTGTAGACCTGGCGATGAGTCAAGTATGTATGTTGTAGTATAAGTAGTTTGGAATTGCCAATAAAATGATTTTATAAATATTTCGCTAGTACTATTTCGCTCTCGCAAGCCAGGGAATCAATTCAAAATAATAATATATTTGGTATTGAATCGATATTGAATAGAACCCTGATGGCGGTGTTCCCGCGAAGTCCACAGGCGA
>ML769489.1:0-104202 GCA_009733575.1 Gymnopus androsaceus JB14 | reverse complement strand
CAAATCATGCACCCTAGTCTGTTATTACCATTGTTACCAAATCAATCCCGTTTTGCTCTGTCTCTGTCTCTGTCTCTCTATTTCTATCTGTTCTAACCAGCTGTGCCTTCCGAGCTCCGTTTGAAGGCCCACTGTCATCTGCATTAACTGTGAGGCTCTGTCCGTAGATACCAAATCTATGTCCAGAGCTCACTGTCTTCTATCTCTGTTTACAACTTTACAACCAAAGCTCCTCGGGAGCTTCCTATTTGGGTTTTGCTACCTCTAGAACCTCTGGGACCGTCCGCTTTCACTCAATTCCGTCCGCTCCCACGCTATTTCCATCCGCTCTCACGCTATTCCGTCCGCTCTCACACTATTCCCATCCGCTTTCACCCTATTCCATCCACTCCCACGCTATTTCCGTCCGCTTTTGCACTATTCCGTCCGCTCCCACGCTATTTCCGCCCGCTTTCACCCTATTCCACCCGCTCTCACGCTATTTCCGTCCGCATTTGCTGTATTCCATCCGCATTATCCATATTTGGACTTATTACACCTTTTTGGACCACCCCTTCACCCATATTCCATCCGCTCCCACTCATTTCTGGTCGTCGGATCACAATACCACCCGCTTCCTCCTGATTACGTCAGCAGGTGGCCCGTACACTGTTCCTTGCACCTCTGAGGCTTGTACTGTTCCGTACAACACTCATACTACTGTCCAGACCCACCTTACGGCACGGTTACCCCGGGTGGTCGCATTTGGTCTCCACCTACATCTAGGTGCGAGACATTCGGGATACGTTGGTCCGAGATCTGTTTCGTGCACCAGGTCTCACACCAATTACAATCTCTGAAAACGACTGATTTGCAATGTGTTGTCCCAAGGTGACCCAGACGCAAACTGCAATGGACATGTTCAGACCTGATATAGCCGCCGAAACTTCTATGGAGATTCTTGATTTCTGTGGCCCTATCGATGTATGCATGTTGGCTGCAACTTTGGTATCCCACCACCTCTTTATACATTCCTAATATGTCATTTGGTTATCTATTCATTTGGCATACTACATTAATAGTCCAAAATTTTTCCTGACAACCTTGGATTCCACAAACTCTGTCATCATTGGGCCATTTATTCTACCCTTTTTGAACATGACTCATAATTCCAACTTTGTGCTCCTCATTGCTGCACTGCAGAACAGTCTTGCTATGTGGTCACACTGCATGGGCATCCAACACTGGACTCTCAAGTCTTCCAATACACCCAGTCCCTTCATGGACCACTGTGCCTTTTACTTCGCGTATCGCACTCCAAAGGTTTGCATTTGTTTCAATGGTCACTTCATCCACACTGACCTTACAAAAAGGGTCATAGAATTCAGTTGCTGTTTAGTAGACAGATATACTCTCCAATGGACCTGTTGCTGGCATTCTCCAACCTTGCATCAGCCAACATGCTCACAGCTCAGAGCACATCAGTAAAACCTGGGTGAACTGGACAGCACTGGATAGTGCTATCCAGCACTCATAGCACTCATAGCACCCATAGCAAGGTCCCCATCTATCCAGAGCTATGGGCTGCTATGGATTGCTATAGAGCATGTCATCTGTCAACAGGCAATATAATTTGGGAAGCCCATAGTAACTCATAGCTACCCATAGCAATTCATAGCAGTTCATAATTCTATGGCTGCTATGGCTTGCTATGGCTTGCTATAACAGCTATGGCAATTATCCAGGTTTTGCTGATGCATGTACATGCCAAGTACTCTACAACAACTTTCAGCTCATTAATTGGTTGGATGATGCCATGCCTGGGCTGTTATCAAGCAAAGTTCATTGTCAATATTGAGGCAGACAACAGGTCCATGTTCATGACCTTACATGTTGTCCTGCAATGTGGAGAACCTTTATGGATTCCGCAACATGGCACTTGCGGTGGGGATTGGTGAAGGAAAGTTTGGACTTGTCCACCCGGTGGACAATTGCTGGCATCTGTGAGTATTCACAATGTCCTCTCAAAGGGACCTTCACTATGCATGCAAGACAGTTTCCCTGGTGAACATTCCTTGATTTACTACAATGAACATTCAATGCTTTGAATAATGGTCTCTTAGTCAGTAAATATATGTAGTTCTGTAAACATTTGAAATTTTTGCCACAGAGAAAGATACACATTCTGGACAGGGACAATTACTGGGATTGGCCATGACTGTGAATAAAAGATGGAGAAGGCCAGGGCCTAAAAGGTGCGTGCCAATGGAGAGGGTAAGTGTCATTTTCGACATCACTGGTACACATCCTGTGGTTCCATTTAATTTGTCTCGGGTTTTCCATTGAATCAGACTGCTTTACAAGGCATGGCTAATACGCTCTATTATCAATATACCTAGCTGTATACTTATATTTTTCTTGCACAATTCAAGGTCTCGAGCACAGGCCTGTCGGGGATTACCGCATAAGGATAATTTAATATATAGGTCAAAATCAGATCATTGAAGAGAGCACATCCAGCAATTGAATCCATGTAAGCAGAATGATTCTGTTTTGGGATTGTTATTGAGCGTCTGCGAGTGATACTTTCTACTTCATAATTCGGAATTTCTTGCTGGATTTTGGCGCAATGTGAATTTTGGCATCATTCTAATTCCACCAATAAAATGGTGTACTGTGTGAATAGAACTAGGTGTTCACAAGGTACACTCATCTGTGAGAGGTTACATGCATAGACTCTTTGGATTCATTTCATTAGTTTTTCAATCACTATCAAATCAACAGTGGTGTTGTTTTTTTCCATCGGAAGAATTGGTGCTATCAGAAGACCATGTAAGCCCATTACAATGACCCTCATATTTTACAGTCATGTCCTGTTACAGAATTTCCTGTAGCTCACCCAGTCAGTCCCCTTTTTAATGGGCCCCTTGTCTCATTCTAATGGCTCCCTCATCTCATTGTAATGGGCTCCTGTCTCCTTCCAGATTGGTCCCTTCTCTCATTATAATGATCTCCCCTGTCCCTGTCCCATTGTAATGGGGCCCTCGTACCTTTCTAATGGGCTCACTGTTTCCTTCTAATAGATATCTTGTCCCATTCTGATGATTACTGATGTCTAGGCATGGACAAAGTGTGCATACCTAATTCCAGCCAGGTTTGGTTCATTCCATCAGGGGCAGTACAGCTGCTCACTGCCTGCCCGCCACATCCTTAGTAGTAAAACATATGATTTTCCATAAACCAAAATTGTGACAGTGTAATATATTGAATACATACTACTCGCAGCAAAAATGCATACTCATTACTTTGATAATGTGGTTGGAAATTGTAAATCTGAAAAAGCTGAAAACACAGAAAATATCATTGCAGGGTCGCTCCTGGAGTCCCACCACTCAGTACCAATGCTCAATTACTATATCTGGACAGAATACATTGAAAAGGCATCTGGCTTCCCAGTACCAGAATCTTTTGTGCATCAACTGCCTATCAGCCTTAGCTGCTCCAATTTGAGATCCTAAAGGGTAGTAGCCCTTTAAGGAATTGACTCACAAAGGGCAAGAGGCCCAGGAAGTGTAAATATAAGGTAGCTTGAAAAGTGTCATAAATAAATGGCAAGAGCAGGAATTGAACCCACAACCACTTTTATTTTGGCTGACATAATCAAGCATAATACTATATCCACTGCACTAAGTGATTATGCATAAAGATAAATGCTTGTACAATATATGCCCTCATCTACTAATTTTTTTTAATGAGTGGGGGCACCCCCATTAAATATAATCAACCCCAACCCTAACCCCCAACCCCTAATCCCTAACCTGCGTGGACCAGGCTAGGGTGAGCAGAGCTCATCCTACCCTTACCTATTTATTTACACAATACCCTATATAAGATACTAAATGTGTTGAGCTAGTATCAGTCACTTGTTGAAGTGGTACAAGGCTAGCTTTTGGGATTATATAATCTTAAATCTGTTAGGCTGAGGGTTCAATCCTCCCTTGTGCCACTTTTTAATTTGACATGAAATTCAAGTGTAAGGGAAATTCTCCTCATATATATGTGTGTTAGAGGGCTTTTCCCCTTCACAGGAGCCAAATCAGAGCAGCTTGAGGTGGTGCCTACTACCCAATGCTGTATTTTTATTCTGTGTGTGGAACACATTTTATTCAGCCCAAACCTTTGCAAGCCTGGACCCAGTGTATTACAGCTATATGGCCCCTTTCTGTCTACTCAGATTGTTGTCTTTATCCTTTGCTACATTTTAATACTAGTCTGATGATTTTGGTTCTTAAACACCCAGCCATAGAACATATTTAGTTGACTTGTGGAACCCAATAGTCACAGAGTTAAGTCCTAAAAACTGAGGAGTTTCCTATTAGGGTCATAAATACTTGCCATAAATACTCTTCATGATTGTGCCAAGCAGATGTTTGTTGCTTTCCAGTGTGCATGTTTGAAATGATCTGATTGGCTGTTGGTCACTTATCCATGTGATCTCAATATTGCTCATTAAAATCCTCATGCAAGTATGGCTGGCTTTAGGAGACTGGGAGGAACCATTGTTCTCCTAGGTTTAATGAGTACAGTATTGCTTCAGTTTTTGTGGTTTATCAATCTGACTGATGACTCTCCTTTACCACCCATGTTTGCACTCTTCCTACCTTCTCCCTTTTGTTTCATTGGATCTCCTTTGCTTCATTGGATCTCATCCTCTACTTTCCTAGTTTTGTCACAATGATTGTTCTGTGTAGACTTTAGACACCAATTTTACAGCACTTTGCCACTTTGTTGCCACTACAGCTTGTCTCATGGACCAAAACTTGCTGTGCCTTTAGCATTAGTATACATAGAGTCTATGCCATATATATTCTTCAATTCCTGGTACCAACTTTACAACTGGTCAAATGCTTCAACAAATGATTGAAATTGGGAAGTATATACTATATTTCTGTGGGAAAAAATAGTGCTCTGTGAACAATGTACTTGGTTTCCCCACATTCGGACAAAATGAAATGTCAACAAGAAATTATTCAGTCCTCAACACAACGGAACCATTCTTCTCCATACACACAACCTTCAAAGGATAGCTTAGTGTATCCCATCTGGGATATAATGCATGTGTTCTGAGGTCTCCATAGAAGTTTACGAAACTGGGGAGGAAGGATAATTCTTTTTGACAACCCTATTGGCGCCTGACAACCCCACTTCCGGCGCCGAAATATCATGTGATTGCTGTCACGCCGAGTTTTCGCCGGACGTCGTCTGCTTTAACCGTGCTTTTCTTGCGTTTTTCCTCCCACTCCCATTGAATGCCACTTAAAAAAAATTCGAACGGAAACTATCCTCCGACAGACTCACGACCATGAGGCTACAAAAATGGATATTGAAATCTCATACGACAACTTCGATGTCTAGCTTAGCTTCAACTTTAGCACATCCAAGCACAATAGAGACTCGACGGCAGCAGCAGCGGCTGCATCGAGAAACCTTGTGAGATGGTGTTATTGTCATATGTGAGTCAGTCTCCTCTACGCTCTTTCTTGCGGTTTCATACAGTACTAACTAACCATTCTATTCCTTCATTTATGCCTTCCTCCTTTCCTTTATCAATTGACACAAGTGATAACATCCGCTAATCATTAATCAAGTCCTAATTATTATGCATCCATCGGCCGCTGTCATCATGCAATGAATGAAGACAACTGCACTTGAGGAAGGATATGTTGGAGAGAATGACAGGATGGGTCGAATGTGCTGTCGCAACCTTATTTTCAAGTTATGCCTGTGCTACTCAAAGAAATAATAATATCTTGAGGCTTCAATGTGACCCGCTGGGACTCCGGCTGTGACACCCGGAGCTTTGAGGGTTGTTACTTGCTAACAACCCTCCAACAGGGTTGCTGAACAGAATTATCCGGGGAGGAATCCAAATTATTCCATCACGGCAATTGGGAAAAGTAATTCATCCATCACTTGACAGATGCCAATTAGTATGTGCTGTGGTGCAGATTAGAAACATTGTGGAAAGAATAAATGGAAAGACTGCCTTGTGATTAGTTTGATGGCGAGTATAGAACTTTTGGTGCCTTAAGTATCGGGGAATTTCATCTCTTCCTTCCTTTTTTTTTTTTTTTTGATCCACAGCAACCCATAGCATCCCACAGTTCTGTACAGAGGGGTACCTTGCTATGGGTCCTATAAGTGCTGTAGGTTCTGTACAGAGCTGTACAGCTCTGTACAGAACACCCAGGTTTTGCTGATGTGTGTGGGAGGGAAACATCATCTGGAAAAGATCCCCAGTGCCCAGGAACATATAGGCTGCACTGAGGTACCCACAGGGTGACTAGGACACCCAGGATGTCTAGGCACCACAGGCACCCCAAAGAAACCCCCCAAATCCTGTACATCCTGAGGATAGAAAAGTATCTCTGGGGTGTCCCTGAATATTCCTGGGTGTCCCTGATCATCCCTGAGTGTCCCTGGGGCACCCTGGGAATCCATAGAGAAAATATTTAAAATAGTATATTTTTTACTATCTTAGCCTCTTATGCTCATATTTACCTTCTTTGTTTACTTATTCATTATTCATGATTCAAGTCTTGCTACTTAATACACTTATTATAGGTGGTTGTTATGCTTATTGCTCACTGCTTATTATTGTCTTATTCATTTGGTGTTTCAGTGCTTAAATTCAAGTGACTCATAATAAACTCAAAGATTGAGACCTCACAGGTTTGAACTCTCAGCCCCAGTGAAAAGTGACACATCTGAGATTGAGCACAATGGAGAGAAAAATGGCCCGCAAATTTTCTTGATGGCGCTCAATCGACCTTGACCTGGCTTGAAATTTTGCCAAACTTTTGAGCCAGATTAAGCACAGGCTAGGGAAACTAATTGAAGTGTTTTGCCTTGACAGGGCTTGATAGGATGTTCATGTACATTATTATTAGGTAGATAGCTGCTACTGTAGTCAATTTCACGCTTGTTGCTCTATAGTTTATATCAATACAATCTTTATTTTTCATAGCTTTCATAGGTACATATGTAGAGTACACTAGTCAATACTAGAGTATTGATATCAAAACATGGTTACAGTATCAGTGATTCATTTTACTAAGAAGCTATCAAGCATTCTGGTAAGTAATTGTAGTGTTCAAAGGGTTGAGAGCGAAGACTTACAAGGTACTGCAGCTTTCAAGGCTGTCCCAGTAGCTTTGGAACCTTCTTCAGTAGGCACCTTTCCATGGAGAATCATATCCGATTGGTGAATTGTCTACAAACAAGAAGCCAGAACTGGATGTATCAAACGTGACATCAATACACATACTTTCCATTTGTTAGGTTGCCAATTTCCAACACTTTGATCTTTGCTGGAGCTTTACCTTGGATTTCAAAGGAGCAGATGGTGGTGCCAATGCTGGTGTATCTGAGACCAATGAAGCTGGTGCTGGTGTAGCCAATGATGGAGCTGGTGTTGGTGTAGATGTAGCCATAGGTGTAGGTGTAGAGATCAATGGACCTGGCAATTGCAAGACCAATGGACCTGGAATTGGTGTAGACAACATTGATGAGGAAGGTTGTGCTGATGTAGAGATGGGATGCTCTGGAGGATGTAGAAGTGCATGCATAGCTTCCTTGTCAAGATTATCCCCTCCCCATTGTTGAACAATGCTGAGCAAAGAGCATTGATGAACAGCATTTCCAAGAGCAGTTGTTTACTGACATGATTAGGATTTGCTGGTAGATTGACATGTTCAGGAGGTTCAAGAGCTAGATTGTTGCATTCGGGAGGGATAGTCTTGCATTCGGGAGTATTGTGTTCTTCATTAGGCTGGAATATAAAATCATTGTCAGTAATTGAACGTTATCCAGTACAAAGCCACTGATGAGTTAGATATGTGCTAGGTATGAAAACCAACCAAACAACAATCACCTCAATCAGATTCAATCCAAAAGGTTTAATTTAATGCAAGGAAGGAGGTTGTTGAAGGTTCCCTTGACCACTAATTGATTCAAAGAGAAAAGCACTTGACAGTGGCACAGGCAGTGTGAATGAACAAGGTTTGTATTTGGGGGAAGGTTTTGAAAAGCCAACTAACATACAACAATGCACTGAACTAATCAAGGGGGAAAGCAAACACCAAAGCACAGGTCAAGTATGCTGACTCAACAAACAACTTCGCGTATCCAAGGTGAAACACCCAAGCACGGGTCAAGTACGCTGACTCAACAAACAACTTTGCGTATCCGAGGTGAAACACCCAAGCACGGGTCAAGTACGCCGGCTCAACAAACTGCTTAGCATGAATTGGGAGCCTTTGCATTGCTGCGCAATGATACTCCAACTCTCAGGGAATCCTGCGAGTTACCTAACAAGCTTATACGACCACTGCGCAAGTCACTCAAGTAGGTGTTTTTAACACACTCAGTGAAGAGCGGGCAAGAGGTAGAATCTGTTGGTAAGCTAAGTAACACTCTGAGAAGCTTCCTCCCTAAAACTACACCAAGCCAACACTTGGGTCCAAGACCTTCCTAATCAACGATGAGCTCGCTGAGATGTGCATGTTAAGCTCCACCTGCGGTCCTAAGACTGATGTGACCTCTCTCTGAGATGCAAACCAGGAATGCTTGACTTAATAGCCAGGAAGTAGAATGAATTGCCTCAGTATTATTGAGGTTACAAGAAGGCCACCTGTTTCAAAGGTTGTAGAGGACAATGCAGATGTGTCTGAGCATGTACAAATCACTACAGGTCCTAAGATAGAACTGTGTATCAGGTATCAAGTCTAACTTGTTATTCCAAGCTAGAATAGCTACCCTTATATACTGAGCGAGATATGGTGAAACAGAATAAGTAAATAGAAAAAGATAAAATAATGTCCATATATGCGTGTGTACTATGGTTTTGCCTTGATGTTTCTCTGCCTTGTTTGTTTGTCTTCCTCGATTGGGTTGACTTTTGGGATTTTGATCTGAACTCAAGTCATTTGCCTTTTTACAAGGCTCACCAGTTCCTTTAGCAGAACAGCCCTCAGGAGTATTTCTATGTTTTTCCTTGCCAATGGGAGACTAGTTATTATTCCTAGTTCTGCGCAGTCTCGAGTCTAGATGCATGATAACATATGGATCTTGGTAAAACGCTAAGGCTCAGATAGAAATTCTCCTTTGTCCTTCTGTGCTCTCGAAGTAGCTACAGCAAGTTGGTCATGTGGCCATGTTGGCTTGCCACGGCAATCTGCCTAGGTGCTTTCCAACAAGCATCAACTTTGAGGGCACCCATTAAGGTACTTCCCCATCTCGGTCCACCTTGCTTTGTTTAATAAAATTGAGTGTCATGAAGACTCCTTGGTGAGCTGATTGCAGGAGCAATGCCTCAGTTAAGACTTCGACCCCTTAGGTATATTCTTTGATGACCTAGCCTAGTATAGCTGGTATGTGGGCTCGTTTATCTGCCTTGGTCAGCAACTTGTTATCCAACAAGCTTGCCTTGCTACACCATACCACACATAGGACTTTGATTGAGGCGCATTCACAAAGTTAAGTATGGTACCATTATGCGTACCATTACTCTGCAACCTCTTGGGTAGAATAGGTCCTTGGTAGATTTTAACTATCAGCTTGGGCTCACTATAGTTCTCTTATTGACTGTGTTTTTGTTACAAACAGAACTTAGGATTATTAGTTCTGCACAGTTCTAGCCTTAGCCAAAAAATCGGTGTATCACCACATACATTTGGTGCATGCTCCTTGTATGTTCATCTCAAGACACTTTTTTGGACCTTGCAGTATCAAGGACAATTGCAAAACCATTCCTGTATGTCTTTAGGCATTGGGAAAAGAGTAAGGTTGGAATGGGAAACAGGACTTATAAAGTGTTTAAAATATTGTATATTACAAATATACAGTAAGTGATAAGAGTGTTCTTCCTGTCACCCTATGGGGCTTCTTGGTGCTTGACAAGTGAAAGATGCAAAAATGTCTTGATATGCCTTCATGGCACTCATTCTGACTTGTGTGGAAAAATGATTTCCCTTGACACCGCTTGATCCAAGATGTGTCACTTTTCACTGGGTCTCAGCCTCAAAGTCAACTGTATTATATAAGCAATAATGCATCTACCAAGACTATCTACAATGTTACCAGTAATTATTCTTAGGTAAAAAGGGCTTGAAATGCGAAAACTAGACTCAATGTTTTGTCTTTTGGTTAATTTAATTTTGTCATGAATATAATGTAGCTTTTTAATTAAGACATAAAGTGTGCAGGCCAAAACATCGGATGGGCACTTAAATCATGTGCTTGTAAGCACAAGCACATGATCCCTCTCCCAGGGTGTCCCAGGGCTTCCCAGAGCTTCCCAGGATCTCCAGGAATCTGCCCATTTCCCAGGCAACCCAGGCAACCTGGGCAGCCTAGGATTCTAGCCAAATCCTGAAGGTCTTTGGGCTTGCTTGAGGCTAATTCCTGATTAACTTCAGAGATACTCAAGGATCCCTAGAATTTGGCCAAAATCCTGGGCTACCTGGGGTGCTTGGGTTGCCTAGTGTTGCCTAGGAATCGGCCAAATTCCTGGGCATACCTGAGAGTGACCAGGCACACCTGGACCTGCCTGGGCTTTGGGTAGTTTTCCAGATGCACTTAGTCAGTTAGTCTCATACAGTGCCATCAGGCACTGTATGAAAAATAGGTAAAATAAAAATAAAAATATATTTTGTAAGGAAACCCACCAAAAGAATGTGTTGTACAAAGAGAACAAAATTTATTCCGCATTTGGAAGAAAGTTCCCACAATATTCATTTTTGAAACACCAGAAATTTCAAATTTTTTACCCTACTATACAGGCTTTTTGACGGCGC
Source organism: Gymnopus androsaceus JB14 (assembly GCA_009733575.1). Lineage (NCBI taxonomy): Eukaryota > Fungi > Basidiomycota > Agaricomycetes > Agaricales > Omphalotaceae > Gymnopus > Gymnopus androsaceus. The sequence goes on along the minus strand of ML769489.1, from coordinate 93,367 downwards.
TTAAAGACTTTCTACCTGATATGCATATCTCCATGTTTAAACTGATAGTTCTTAACAGTAGTAGAGAGACACCCAAGGGTGTTAAAACTGTAAAAACAAAGTCATAGAGGACAAGACTTGAGTGCTTATGGGCATTTACATTACTATATAAGACAGGCACCTTCCTAATTAGGGTATGACTCAGCAAGTTTATTTTCAGATGGCCAATCAAAAATCAAAACTCAAGCCTGGGCTTAGCAAAGCACAAGCTGGCATCCTCTACTCAAATGGAGATAATTGCACCCATTTCTGGGAAAAATGGCCAAGTTTTGCAGGCCAAGAAAATTTGACACTTTTAATGGTTATTGAGGTGATGCAAAGTACTTGATGGCACTGTAGAGATTGACTCAAAGTATACATACAAGATCTAAGATAGATAGATCAATAGATTACACAGTGCAAGCTGGCATCATACACCAGCACAAGTCCAAGAGCCCAGCACTGGAATCACAGGAAGCATCATCCCAGAATTGCATAGGAAGACCAGCATGGACTAAGAGAGTCATGGCATCATTTTCAATAGTACAAGCCCAACATTCCACCTGTATTCACAATACACTGTCCACAAAGTAAACAGAGCCTGTGAGGACATCTGCAACTATGAACTGTTGTGGAGTGTGCGGGATATACACCCAAACAATCCCTTTGGTCATGTACAAACTAAATATCTTTTCCAACAAAGCACCTGTGGAAATGAGATTGACCGGGGCATCAGGGGCATATAGAAAATCAAACAATTCAGTACAAGGAACTTGTCCATGCCCTTAATTGGAGCCCTAAAGTAGCAGGTCCCAGATGTGCAAGTAGACAGCGTACCAGTGTTAGCTGAAGTAATGTCAAGTGCACCACCAGGGTTGTACATGGAGAAAAACTGCCTCTCCTTCACAATATGTTTGGTACATGCAGAATTGAACAGGGTCGGTGCATCATGTATGATAGATGCAAACACAACTGGGTCAGTATGCTCAATGGATTGTAATGTCTCCAGATAAAGGTCAGAGGACAGAGTGGAGAAGGACTCAAATAGCTGGGCAGGGTAAAGTTGACAGGTAATGACATTTGATGCCCCCAACGGAGTGGTAGATGTATCAAGAGGTACATCCAGTACTGTAATAGTAGGTTCAGCCAAAGTAACCATAGCAGTAGGATGTTGGCCAGACACATTTGAGCACTGGCTTGTGTTTACAGTTGTAGTGTTCCCATTATTCCCCAAGATGCCCTGCTTCGAATCTCCTCCACCTGGATCTTGTCCACCCCCATTCGCAGCACCCCCATTAGTACCACCATTCCCATGGTACCCTCAACAAGTTTTTCCATTCCCTTGCAGCTGTTGCTGACAATTCAGCTGATTGTTGTTGTTGGGAGGTACATTGTAAGACTTGTTGAGTGACTCAGCCTGTACCAGCTTTTGAACAAACACATCAAACATCTCGCAACATGGCACAGAACCTGGGGAATCAAGAGCATCTTGGCACTTGTCAGCTGCAATAGTGTAACAATAGCCAGAAGGGAAACCATGAATGAAACAGGATAGGATAGTTTAAAACATGGAGCTGCAAAAGACCAGAAGACCATACTTGTATATACTTCACCACATCACCATTAATGACCCAAGTGGCCATCATTTCATCCTGAATGCAAAGACAGTTTGTATAGTCAGGAGCAGCTTGACATCCCAAATGTAGACTGTCATTAGGGTTTGAAAGTGCAGTGTGGTTTGGTTTTTAGTCCCATTTCGGGAAAACTGTGAACTGCACCGGTGCTAAAATTTCTAAATTTAAGCAAACCTTGCACTGAACTGTGGTTCTGAGCTGCACCAGTGCAAGTTCAGTGCAGTTGTGCAGTTTGAACCAGTTCTGAAACAGGTCATTACAGTAAGTACAGCTTACTAGGATTACTGATACTAGCATTTGGTAGTAATACTTACCAGTTCTTATTTAATTAAGTACTTAATAAGTGACTAGTAGGTATGAGTGTATGCTAATAAGTACTTACTATACTCACTGCACTAATACTTACCACTATACTAATACTAAGTTTTACTATGGAAAATTGCACCAGTGCACCACTGGTTTGCACCAGTTTTCAGTGGTTCTTTGAATTTCGAAGTTTTAGAGAACCGCAAACTGCACTGTGGTGCAATGTTTTTTAATCTGCACTGCAGTTCAGTGCAGTGCAGTTGCCGGTTTTCAGCAGTTATATGAACTGCATTTTCAAACCCTATATACCATCTGTGTCTTATCAGAATATTTCAGTGTGCATATCTGCTGAGCAGATTTTTTTAACTTTCCCATGTGCCTGTGAGCCTGAGCATTCTTCTTGAAAGGGTCCATGCCAAAAAGAAGATTTGTTGCCCTGGGGCAAATGCCAGCAACACACTCAAGTGCAGTAGTGGTGTATTAATGGATTGGGTGAAGGAGATGGGGTTCATACGGATGTGAGAAGGGCACAATATATATTGTCACTGTTCCACTATTCTGGTAACTATGACACCGCTGATGAAATGGTTAACCGTTATCATCCTTGCTTTTGATAGATTGGTTGCTTGCAGGAGGCCCGGGGCTTTCATTTGAATCCCGACAGTGTATGTGGGTTGGATTGCCTTTCCTGATTCACTCTTTTTTTTTGTGTAGTCTGTTACCCCAATTTTCATTGTTATTGTGGATTACGCAAGACTTCAGTTGAACTTTCCCCACCCAACTCTCATCTGGCCTTTGAAGAAGGAAAGATCAGTCCAAGCGGGGTCTGGAGAGGACTATCAGTTGGGCTTGATGAATGGCTAAGCATGTATGGGGTTTTGTAGGGTTTTGATATGAATTGTAGCCTACAAAAGATGTTAGTAGAATAGTAATAAAAGGTACTCACTTGCGTCGTCTTCTCTGATGATAAACTCTGACTCGGACTTGGGAATGGAACAATGAAAGTGGGAGATAAAATTGCAGGATTGCCCTCGGGCCATACATATAGGGATCGGCTCTGACAACCGTGCATACTCTTGCACCATCAGATGTTGTACAACCAATCAAGAATGCTAAGTTACAGGTAAAGATTGAAATAAAGTGTCAGGTTGAAGTTGAATTGCCTCCTCCCTGTCCAGCGCGTCCAGCTATCTCAGGAGTTCACCGGGTGACATGCAAGATGTGATAGTGACCGAAAGCTGCCCTCCTCAGCTTCAACGAGTTGCCCAGACTTGTTGGGTCAAGGCATGTACCGAATGAATCTGTCAACACCTTGGCAGCTATCAAGTTTGGCGACGGAAAGGGGAATGGTGGTTAAGGAAAATAGTTGAAGAAGAATTTGAATACTAGTTAAAACGCACAAAAACCAAGCACCTTGACCTGTCCCTCTTATCCAAACTCTTTCCTTCTCCATATCCGGATAGCGGAAGTAACAATGATGTTGAAGAATTTTGCCGTTTGTTGATAGGTGTGGTAGTTGTGAAGATATTGCCATGGTAAGGGAAAGGAAGTAAAAGTGAATGCGAAATGGAAGAGATGAGAGGAAATGATAGTTGGAAAAAGGGGAAATGGTCCGGTTCGAGAAATGATGCCAAGAATTTGATCGGTGTCGTAAATTGCGCAATTGCCGAGGCGCGTAAAGTAAAGAGAGAATTAAAATAAAAGAAGAGAAATAAATGTATTGTGTATGTGGTAACTTGAAGAATAAGAATAGGAGATAATGATAAAATAGAAGAATACCTATCGGGCTACCAGCAGGACAGGTAGTCCTACCACACCTTACATCCTTCCGCTTTGAGAATGCATCCATAATCACTTCCTCCTAGACCCACTCTTTGTTCTGCTGAACTCGTCACTATGATCTAAATCCTGAAGTCTAACTCTTCTTAGCAAATGGAAGCACAACTCAGAATCTGGTGTACTCCCAATTCCCTGCAGACTCCAATGCCATTGCAAGTTGAGTCGGAGTCACTGTCCAGACTTTCATGGCGGAAAGGTGTTCAGGTTAGGGTAAGAGTTGTTGTAGCTGAGGGGGGTAGAAGCGACCCTAATCTTACCTTTCCCTTACTGGATTACCACGTAAGTCTCAAACCCCGGCATAACTTTGAGCGTGTTAGAACCACCTCAGCTTTCACTTCCGCCTCCTCTTGCTTGAATACCATGGAGGAACCATCGTTCTCCCTAGTTCTTTAGGTCTGATGATTACAGTATTGCTTCAGTTTTTGGGGTTTAATCTGACTGATGAATTTCCTTTCCCACCAACATTTGCACTCTCCCTACCTTCTCCCTTTTGTTTCATTGGATCTCGTCCTCTACTTTCCTAGTTTCATTACAATGATCGTTCTGTGTAGACTTTAGAACACCAATTTTACAGTACTTTGCCACTTTGTTGCCACTGCAGCTTGTCTCGTGGACCGAAACCCGCTATGCCTTTAGCATGAGTATACATAGAATCTATGCCCTATATATTCTTTGATTCCCAGCACTGACTTTACAACTGGTCAAAATGCTTCAACGAGCGATTGAAATTGGGAAGTATATACTATATTTCTTTGGGATAGTGCTCTGATGTGAACAATGTACTTGGTTTCCCTACATTCGGACAAAATGAAATGTCAACAAGAAATTATTCAGTCCTCCATACAATGGAACCATTCTTCTCCATACACACAATCTTCAAAGGATAGCTTAGTGTATCCCGTCTGGGATATAATGCATGTGTTCTGAGGTCTCCATAGAAGTTTACGAAACTGGGGAGGAATCCAAATTATTCCATTATGGCAATTTGGAAATGTAATCCATCCATCACTTGACAGATGCCAATTAGTATGTGCTGCGGTGCAGATTAGAAACATTGTGGAAAGAATAGATGGAAAGACTACCTTGTGATAGTTGATGGCAGTATGGAGTTGTGTTGCTTAACATTGGGGAATCATCCCAGATCCCTATTGTATTATTGAAAGAGGCAGACCCAATCCTGATTCTATCAGGGGAAAAAGCCACTGAACATTGATAGCCATCATGATCATCCAAAAGACTATATGTCTGAGCAGCAATGCTTGCATCCCAGATCCTTATTGTCTTATCTGCAGAGCCAGAAACAATCCTAGTTCCATCAGGTGAAAAGGCCACTGAAAGGACATGATAGTCATGACCTTCCAGAGGATCACCTATCTGAGTGCCAGTGGTGGTATCCCAGATCCTTAGTGTTTTGTCATAAGAGCCAGACACAATTCTAGTTCCATCAGGTGAAAAAGCCACTGATTTGACCCAATGATTATGTCCTTCTAGAGGATCACCTATCTGTGCACCAGTGGTGGCATCCCAGATTCTTACTGTGTTATCATGAGAGCCAGATACAATCTTTGTTCCATCTGGTGAAAAGGCCACTGATTGGACCCAATGATCATGACCTCCCAGAGGATCGCCTATCTGAGCACCCGTAAGGGAATCCCAGATTCTTACTGTCTTATCAGCCGAGCCAGATACAATCCTTCTTCCATCAAGTGAAAAGGCTACTGAAAAGACATAAGTATCGTGACCTTCCAGAGGATTACCTATCTGTGCACTGGTATTGACATCCCAGATCCTTACTGTCTTATTGAAAGAGCCAGACACAATCTTTGTTCCATCTGGTGAAAAGGCCACAGATTGGACTGAATCATCATGACCTTCCAAAGGGCCACCTATCTGAATACCAGTGATGGAATCCCAAATCCTTATGGTTTCATCTGCAGAGCTAGAAACAATCCTAGTGCCATCAAGGGAAAAGGCCACTGAATTTATATAACTGTCATGGCCCTTCAAAGGATCACCCACTTGAGCACCAGTGGCTGCATCCCAGATCCTTACTGTCTTATCATGAGAGCCAGACACAATCCATGACCCATCAGGTACAAAGGCCACTGATTTGACCCAATCATTGTGACCTTGCAGATGATCACATACCTGAGCACCAATGGTTGCATCCCAGATTCTTACTGTCTTATCAGCTGAGCCAGACACAATGCTGATTCCATCTGGTGAAAAGACCACTGATTTGACCCAACCATCATGACCTTTCAGAGGGTCACCTATTTGATCTCCGATTATAGCATCCCAGATCCTTACTGTGTTATCATCAGAGCCAGAGACAATCCTACTTCCATCAGGTGAAAAGGCCACTGATTGGACCCAATGATCATGACCTTCCAGAGGTTTACCTATCTCAGCACCAGTGGTGACATCCCAAATCCTTAATGTCTTATCAAGTGAGCCAGACACAATCCTAGTTCCATCAGGTGAAAAGACCACTGATTTGACCCAATCATTGTGACCTTGCAGAGAGTCCCCTATCTGAGCACCAGTGGTGGCATCCCAGATCCTTACTGTCTTATCATCAGAGCCAGACACAATCTTTCTTCCATCTGGTGAAAAGGCCACAGATTGGACCCAACTATCATGACCTTCCAGGGGATCACCCACTTGAGCACCAGTGGCAATGTCCCAGATTCTCACTGTCTTATCAAAAGAGCCAGAAACAATCCTAGTTCCATCAGATGAAAAGGCTACTGATTGGACCCAATTATCATGACCTTCTAGAGGGTCACCTATCTGAGCACCAGTAGTGGCATCCCAAATCCTTACTGTCTCATCAGCAGAGCCAGAAACAATCCTAGTTCCATCAGGTGAAAAAGCTACTGACCTGACATAATTGTCATGACCTTCTAGAGGTTCACCCATCTGAACACCAGTGGTGGCATCCCAGATTCTTATAGTCTTGTCCTCTGACCCCGAGACAATCCTGCTTCCATCAGCTGACAAGGCCACTGAATTTACGCAATCACCATGTCCACTCAGTATTATATTAGTGAGCTGACTTTGTACTCGGTTTTCCATCCTCAAACTCCTTTTTAATTGGGGCATACATTCTGAACTATTATTCCAAAAAGGCAGAATACTTAGGTATAAATGAGCTGTCCTCCCCCTTACTTCACTGGTTGAAAACTGCATTAGCAGATTCTGGAAGTATCTTGCTGTTTGTGTAACCTCCAATGTGCCAGTGGTGCTGTTATATAATAGCTTCTATAAATATTTCAGTCTTTTATCTGCCCAATAATGATTAGAAGTCTGGACTATCTGGTACTAACCTTGTGTATGGAATCAATAGTCTCTCCACATTGCTGCAATAGGCCCAGTACACTCATGGCCTCAATCCAATACACTCCTTTTTCCTTCAAGAACTCTTCCAGTCTCTCTAAATCATCATTCTGGATCTCACATTCATTGAAATGATAACCCCAAAACTGGCAAGAATATTGGAGAGATTCATTTAGGTTCTTTTGAAATTCTTTTTGGAAGTCTGGAACCTTTTTATCGGGGATTAAAGATGATGGAAGTTTGCAGATATTGAATCTTAACTGATCCATTATATGCAAACATGCAAAGGTCAGCTTGAGATGATGTGCCTTCATCCATTCAACCTTCACCATCTTTACAAGATAATCAAGAAATGAGGCATGGAATGCAAAAACACAGTTGTTCTGTTCTGAAATATAGAAGACTGCTTCCAGCCGAATAATCAAATCAAGAACACCAGCCTCTTTCAATCCCAAGAGTTCAGCTATGGCGTTACATGACAATGGCTTTCCTGTGGAAATCATAGTGTAAAGAATCATCATGTCTTCCTGAATTTCACAAGGGCTGTTTACACTTAAAATTGCATTGTTTATGATTCCACTGTAAAGTTGGTGTAGATCCTGATACTGATTAGTCTGTTTCAGTGAATCAGCTAGTCTCTCTTGCTTTCTTTCAAGATACCTGCCACCCTTTACATATTTTACTATGGTTGCTGCATAGATGAAGAGCTTTCCAGACAGTAATGTAAGCTGCCGGAGCTCCTCATCTGATGAACATATTCCATCTAGCTCAGTTTTAAAATAATTGTAAATATCTTCTTGAACTAAATTTTCTTCAGCTTGATGGAGAATAAACTTATTGATATATAAAATTGGCTCAGATTGTATCAAGATACTTGTGTCAATAAGCTGCTGGATTGCCTGCTCTGGACGGCTAGTCAACAAAATTTTTAATCCAAGCAATTCTCTTTTCTGAAATGCCGCAGTTAATGGTTCAAGGACTGATGAAACCTCATCACATTCATCCAAAGCATCCACAATCAAAACTGGCATATGTGGTTTTTCCTGGCCCCTGCCACTGGTAGCAACTTTCCAGGGTTCAATTAAAAGTCTTTTGACCTGCTCCTCTGGCTTTCTCCTGGGAAGTTCAGGATCTTTATGCAAGGCTTCTCCAAGAGAAGTTGCAAAGATTCCTGAGTATTTTGCTAGTTGATATGCCAGAGTGGGAATAATCAAGCGGTAGTCTCTGCATTCTGGAATCTGGCGAGAGCAAAAAAAGGTTCCAGCAAGCAAATCCTTGTCCTTTAGTTTAATGCAAATGGACATTGCAATTGTGCTTTTGCCTGTACCAGCCATACCAGACATCCAGTAGCCCAATGAACATTCAGGCCCAGCATTGGTTGCCCATTCCATAACGTCTGAGAGGATCTTTTCCCTTGTTCCTGGACTGCAAAACTTGCGAGTGTGTGTGATGCCTAGGTCTGCATCATAAAATGCTTGCCACGAGTAAGGTATCCTTCCAATGATTTTCTAATTTATGCAATTTCAGTTTATGTGTAAGCTTTTGTTGGCTTTTTCTCAAAAGCTTACCTCCAAAACTGTGGGAGGTCTATGATTAAAGACATATTGATCTCCTTGAACACTAAAGAATTTTCCACCGTGTATGGAAAAATCTCGAGCATGTGGAAACATTGTTTGAAGACGCTACAATTGTATTAGAATTTGACTCTCAGTAGATTGCATGGGAACTTCTACCTTTGTTGAGGTTGAGGAGCTTGCAAACGATTTTGGGGCCTACGCTTGAAGGTGATGGGGGGTTGAAGCTAAAGATGGCTTTTGGGACAACACATACATTTATAGCGTTCAGAGATTGATCAATGATTGATTGCATTACCAGACCGAGCAATGCTGAAACCAGTGATTGTTGTCATCAATCAAGTAAGTACCTGCCTTGAGATCGGTATAAAACAATAGGATAGTGAGCCACTGCCCACCTGCATGATACTCTGAAATTTATTGTTTGAGGTATGATTGAACGGACGCAGTGGACGCCAAGGCAACCAGTGGGTGACAGCCTGGAGACTTAGATGCCATTAAATTGAGACTCGAGTTTTCGTTTGAAGGTCTGATACCATGGCTGCTTCGGGGAGGAGCGAGTCGTTTATTACCAAGTGCGGTCGGCGGCGTCATCGTGGTGCGTGCCGCTCAGCTCTCGAACGATGTCAGGCTTTCCTCCAAGACATATATTCTTACAGATGCCAACGTCTCTTCAGTACGGACTGATATCGGTCACCAAACACTCGGCGCTATCGTTGTTCCAGGCGTAGTAGAAGAAGACTCGCATTGTAGTCACCATTGTGAGTTACTGGGCTGTGTTCTTGGCGAGAAGCATATACTCTTTACTGCAATGATTTACTTCAGGCTAAAGTACTTAGCTCAAGAGCACCACGTCCCATTCGTTCGCAATTCGGAGGACATTCTTTGGTCCGCCATGAAATTGACCGTGAAATCGGAAATAGCGGCTGAAATTCTCCAACTTTCTGACACAACTAAAAATAATAAAAGCCATAGCGACTACTCAGAGTTCGAACGCGGCGATCAAGACTACCAGAACAGAGGGAGCCAGCGCCTCCAACGACTGCACCCAGGGAGACTGCGATGTTTTGATCAATCTTCAGTTACACCTCCCGCGAACAAGACACAGCGGACAAGCATTTATCATGAACATTGATTACAGCTTGGTGCGACTTCTACCACACATGTGTAATATTGTTTAGTTTTGCAAAGCTTTGAAGAGTGCTTCATCTAGCGTACGAGCAGATGCTGGATCTTGGCCAGTGATTAGATGACCATCCACGACAACCTTGGGCTGTTCAGTGTCAGTAAAAAGACTTCCGGGTCGTAGCCATGAGTACCTGCCATGATGTATTCACCGCCTAAAGACCTGATCCTGTCTTCGAGGAGGAACGGGATGGACTGCAATATGGAGAGTTTGCTTGTATCAGAGTCAGAGCACAGGAATACCCACCTCGACGGCCATGAGTAGTTCTTCTTCGACATTGGAGAATCTTACGGCCTATTTACCAGCGAAGATTGACTGACCGTCCGTGGTCTGCGCTCCAACAAGGGTAGTAATGTTGGACTATAAGATTGCGCACAGATATAAAAGAGAGCTACCTTACGCAGGACCATGACAGACAGCAGAGGTGATTTTAACAGCATTGTAGAACTGTATAAGCAGCCAGGGTGATTCTTGACAAACCGAGCAAAGAAAAAACAGACATCGGAAGTCAGCTTGATGTTTGCGGGATCAGTCGCCAAATCGAATACTGGATCATGTCCTCCAACATAGAAAATGGTGCCGTAGTCTTTGGCATCGACATCAGACAATTTATTAGCAGAGGCGAACCTGGCCTGCACTGTATCTTGAGGAATTCGACGTTTCCTTATCTGTGAATAGCTTTTATCAAGGTAAGTTGAAAATGGGCGAATACGCTTCAAATATCAAGCTACCTTGACGGAACCTTTGTCGATAGGAGGAATAGCACCCTTTGGAGAAGCAAAGTCGACTTTGGAGTGAGGAGCAAAGGATGAGCTGCTTCTGGAAGATACCAGCCCTCCATGGTAAATAGCGTTCAGATGTCAGGACTACAGAAGCCACAAACATACGATTTGTCATCCTTTCAAGCTTTTTTCAATAGAGGTGAAGACTTGAAAGAGAATAGAAATTTTGGTTGGATATTTTTGGCGAGAAGACAATGAAGGCGTAGACTCGAACCAGTACCTTTTGCACGGCAGTGATGAGAGTCGATCTTCGCTGAAGGCTTTGATCGACTAATCATCAAAACTCACAGAAGCTACTGGCACGAGTCTAATGAAGGCGCCCAAACTTGTTCCCGAACGTCCATCATTACTTCTGAGCAGTTTTTCTTTTCTTTCGTATTTCCATCCCTCTAGCTGTAATGGAACATTCTAAATCGATACGCCTTGGATTTATTCGAGGGTTAATCTCAGATCACGCTAAATTTCTACTCTTTCTCCCACTTTCTCTCCTTTGGACTTGTTCATACTCATAAAATTGACTCTATCGTTAGCATTCAAGTTGACCCTGCTGGCGATATAACTAAGCGCGGTGGATGAGGAAATAGTCGTGGAGGAGGGGATCGAAAAGGGAAAGCGTGCTCTTCTCTCTCTGGTATCAACGGCGACAACTTTTCGGTCATGGCTCCTCCGTTCCCTCCAAGTTCCGTCGTAAACACCTCCGTATGGGTCCACACCCGCACACTATTCTCTCTCCATACTCTCCTCACATACCTCGGACTCTACCCCGGCGTTTACATTGCCCTTTGAGCAGACCGGAGCAGTATGTGTTTGGCAGTGGTGGACTACGACTCGAACCAAGGGCATATTCTTGTTTGGTGTTGGGAGTGCTTATGCGGGTTTTGGATCGCTCCTAATGTCGTTTTCAGACGCCTCAGATCTTCGAATGGATATTGTCGGTCCCGGGTTGAAGCATTTCCTAGCGACGGCATGAGGAGCTTTTGTACCCCGCTGAGGATGGGAACGACGGCAGGGCTCTGGATCTGGATCTAGATCGGACAGCGACAAGGAAGAGTCATTGAGATCGAACCTAGATGACCACGACGACGTCCATGTTGAAATGGATGCGCAGGAGGATAGACATCAAACTGGTTTTCAAGGACATAAAGTTTTGCGATACCCGTGTATCCGGAATGGACTTCTTTCTCTTCTACTCTTACTCCAGCCTACTATTCCTAGCTCAACCACTCCTGCGGCTCCTGCAGTAAATCCGAATTCCACTTGGTATGGGACTGTGACTGGGACTGGTTTCTGGGAAGCCGACACTGCGTCTGGGTTGGGTATCGATACCGATACATCCAATCGAACAGTCCCTTGGAATCCAAATCCGGAGCTGTATCGTCGTCGTTCAAGCCATCAAGTTTGTCACGAATTCGGGGACAAACGGGCATGGAACACAAATTTCACTTTATTACTGATGAATCTGACCAAGAATCTAGTAAACGCCGCCTTTGTCCCGGCCACCTCAAAGTGCTACTTGACTCAGCGTCTTGGATATAAAAGAGGTCATGTTTTTGCTTGGCCTCTCAATCGCCTAGAAACAATACGTTTCTCTCTCTCAAGCCTCTCGAGCGACTATGACCTCGAAAACAACCACCACCGCGCCTCTTTCCGTTCTTCTCGAGCCCCTCCAGCTCAGAGACCTCACTCTGCGTAACAGAGTATTCATGCCTCCCCTGACACGAAACCGCGCAACTCCGACGACCGACGGCCCCGTTCCGAACGAGGTGAACGTGGAGTACTACAGGCAGCGTGCCGAGAGTGCGGGTCTGATTGTTACTGAGGGGGTTTTGATTACAAGGCAAGGGTATGTACTAGATTATCTACGCGTTTTCTTTCAATCTCCCTTTCCTTCCCACTTGGATTCATCTCTCCCTATATCCGAGAGACGAGCTAACGTTCCTCCGCTCCTGCTGTAGAACGGAGTGGCCCCACGCACCTGGAATCTGGAGTAAACAGCAGGTTGCTGGATGGAAGAAGGTTACAGAGGCCGTTCATAAGGAAGGAGGAACGATTTTCGCTCAGTTGTGGCATGGTGAGTTTCTTGAGTTTTTTTTTTCTCCTGCTAATCGCTCATTAATGCCATTCCTATGCTAGTTGGACGTGTCGCTCATCCTGATGCACCGGAACAGAAGGCGTCGGGTAAGGTAGGTCAAAGATCTCACCAACTGCATTTGCCTTTTGCGTTTCTTCAGAATACTCATCAATGCACTATGTAGCCCGTCTACGCCCCGTCTGCAATCGCAGCTCGAGGCGGCAAGTTTCGATTCCTTCCAGATGTACCGGGATACGTTACTGTGAGTACTTCGCACTCCCTCATCCCTTCCTCCATCCATCCTTCGTTCCTTTCTATTTCTACAGCAACACGTCCTTGAACTAATTAATATGCTCGCGTATGCCAAATGCAGCCAACGGAAATAGATGACCCAACCAAGATCCTCGACCTCTTTGAACAAGCCGCTATCAACGCGAAGGAAGCCGGATTTGACGGTGTACACCGTGAGTTTAGTCTTCTTCTCCTAGTCCTGTATCATAAACTTACAAACTCTGTAGTCCACGGCGCACACGGATATATCATCCACGAATTCCTCGACTCGACATCGAACAAGCGTACCGATTCTTGGGGTGGGTCCATCGCCAACCGAGCCCGCTTCGGTCTCCAGGCTCTTGAGAGGGTGATTTCCGTGTTTGGGAAAGACCGAGTGGGGATCAAGCTTGGTCCGTGTGGAGGAGGCAATGATATGGGGTGAGCTTCATGTTTTCCTTTCCTTCTTCACCGCCGACACACGATATTCAACTAGCTCTCTGAACTCCACCCTCGACTTATATCTATAGCATGCCACTAGAAGAAACCATTGACACTTTCAGCTATTTCATCTCCGAGATCGACAAGCTGGATATTGCGTTCATCGATCTGTTACGGTACGCGCCGGCGTTTGACGAGGTTTTTGACGGGAAGAAGCGCGCGACGGTACACGACGTTGTTGAGACGTATGCTCCTCTTGTCAAGAACGCGAAGCTGTTTGCTGGGGCGGGGTATACGCCGGAGGAGGCTGCTGCTGCTGTTCAAGGTTAGTTTTCTCAGTACTATTTGTATGCCTTTAAATCGCTGACTGCATATCTACTCGCGGTTTTTTTACTTTCCATTTCCATCTACTTCCATTTCCATCATCGTTCGTCCAATGCTTACTGTATCATGCAGATGGCAAACTTGCCGGCGTGTTCTTCGGAACGCTCTGGATCGCCCATCCTGATCTGGCAAAACGCATTGAACACGGAAAGCCTCTGGATAATCAGCTAGACTTAACGACGCTATATGGGAAGTACGGAGCGACTGAGGAGGAGCGGAAGAAGGGGTATGTTGATTATCCGGCTGCGCAGTACTAGTCAAGTTAGAGTGGTAGCGTCGACGGTACTCGAAGAATTCTTATTCCAAAATTTCTTTGTACTTGCATAGTATTACTTGCCTTCCAGTTCATGGTTTTCATTTGTTACTCTACTTCCCGGCATGTCAGTGGATAAGTTGGATGGAGGCACAGGTTACTGCCGGTATCACTCAGCCAGCAAGAAGAGAGGAGTTGGCTATGACATCGTCGCGAAGTATATTTACGATGCAAATGAGGCGGGCGTGCATTTCGACGTGAGTATTACCTATGTTAATAAGTTCTAACTCTTCCAGAAAGTACGCGGTTCCAAGCCCTTCGACAGGCGCAAGCTTACTGGGTTTTACCGCTGGGTCTTCCTCTCGGACGACCATGGTGACAAACACCCAGAGAACATCGACAAGTTTCACTGGCCCGACTATAAGGAGGAGTGGAATCGTATAAACTTCCAGGTTAATATCATTGAAACACCGTCTGAGCCATTTGGGGGCTCGGTTATGGCTATGATTATCTTCCTACACATCCTGTGTCTCCTCCGTATGGTTATCATTATCACCCTCCGCGGGATACAAAAATCCTCCTCACCCAAGTCTTCCTCCATAACCTCATCGAAAGACTCCGGTGTAATCGTCGTAGCTGTAGCTATGGTCGTCGTCGTAGGAGCAGCAGAGGTCGCAGGAGCAGAAACCTCGGGTTCTCGTGTCGTCGTTTCCTAGCAATGTAAGGATTTAGAGGAAAGAGGAAGAGCGCTAATCGCAGACTTGGGATGATACCCGGAAAAGGGTATTTCGGTTGATACGAGTGCGAGGGATTCTCTGTGTAGAAGGAGAGGGAGCGAAGAAGGGTTATAAGATTTGGCCCTGGCAGGCAACGAGACGAGACGAGACGAAGCCGAACACCGAAGGTGAATCAAGATAAAGTTTCTCTTGTTGAAGTAAAGAGGCGTAATTTGTCTACTATGTGCTCCAATCCCGCGGCCGGATTCAGCGCTTTGAGGGGAAATGCGTCAGGAAGAAAGGATGAAGAGCTGGGCTAGCGTTAGTCAGTAGTCAAGGATCCCCACAGGAAATACGTCGTCTCAAGACAATCCAGTTATAAACAATCGGTCACAACTCAGTGCTCAGCCTTAGGACCTGCGTGCGACTTCCTAGCTTCCTGGGCTCTCGAAGAATACATGGCTGCCTTTATCTGCCTACTGGCCTTCTATCCTCGCTTTGTCTAACGCTTTCCGGACTTCCTTCTCAACATCGCTACTTCCGCTTTTGCTGTGCGGCTCTACCCCTCAAACTGCTCCGAATGCCTCGCCAGCACGCCGCAGCAGCAATTATTTCGCATAATTCCTCGTAATCTCTACGCTAGAAGGCAGGTCGGATGCTCAGATATTTGTTTAAGGATAGCTATTCTTCCCTTCGGTCCATGATTCACCGCCGAGATGAATGGCTTCTCCGTCTATGGCACGGCGTTGCGATGACTCCCAGTGCGTATGCGTATACATTCTTCCCTCTTTAACATCCTCGTCTGACTCCCATCCTCAATTTAGACTCTTGCACTACTTTTGCACCTTGCTATCCGCTATGCACCAAAAGGAGTCTTCATGCTGATATCGTGTTTGCACCATCACCTTCATCCGAACCGGACAACGCTCTTTGCCCGCCCCTAACCCCCCTAATCCCTTACGAATCAACCGCTATACCCCGCCACAATTGTCAGGGTCATCTGCTGAGCTGTTATACAAACTCAGGTACTTATGTGGAGTATATTCCATCTCTCTGTGGTCATTGCGAGGAGCGAGCGGTGAGCGCAGACGGAGCGCCTCGAACAGATTGAAAATGTGTTTGCGAGCTACGGGACTTAGTGCTAGTTTTAGTCCCGTTTGAGGTTAATCTTTCCTCTACTAGTAATGTCGATGCTTCCTCTACTGTGGAGGATGCGAGTGTCGGGAACGGCCTAGGAGGGAATGGGAACGTCTTAATCCCGATATTCTCCCCTGACATAATCCGATGCGGATTTGACGGATGAGATGTGGCGTGTCGGTAGCACGGAGGAAGGGTTGGATTTAGGCAGGTTTCGCGTCGCGGTTGGATTTGAGGAATGGTTGGAGCTAGGCAGGTCCTGCGCCACGCCAAGCAATGTGTCGTTTCCCAAAGTTTCCTTACTGTTGGCGTACGCCACCAAATGAGATGTTGTGGTGCGGTTGTTAGGAGTGTGCATGGGTGGAGTGCTGTGTGATTTTGTTTTCTGCCTTCAATTCGTTTCGTTTTTCTTGTTATTCTCTCTTTCCTTCGTGCCTATCACGGTCTTGCTTCCTTGTCCCACTCCTTCCCTTCCCTTGCTTTCCCCCATCCCCGTTTGTTCTACCCAAACTAGCGCCCTTGCAGTTTCTCTGCCGATACCATACCCTCCGACTCGCTCGTCTACGCAGGTCAACACTTTTCCCTCATCCATGAAGCCACAATGAGCGACGAACCTGATCAAGTTGAAATGGCTGCGCGAAATGTGCATAGTACTGCTGGGCAAGGCTATTGGGATTGGGATTGGGAAGAAGACTTACCTTGGATTTGCGGGTTTCGTTTGATAACAATTTACGGGCTTACCTTGAAAATATCTGACAGAATGAATGCACACAACATCCTCACCCATTTCTCTGCGCACCAACCTAAATTATTCGTCAAAACATCGCTTCTACCACCACCATCTTCGACCATGACTAAATCCCTGGTTCCTTGGTCATATGATACTAATAAGTACTTGTTCCTTTCTACTGTTGCCTCCTATGTACTCTACAAAATATCTACAAAATATCTACAAATATGTGTCCAAAATAGATTTAAAAATCTCCCTTTGCAGCAACCCCGCTGCTCTTAATACCCCCTTGGGCTTCCGTTCTTCCTCCCCCCCCCTTCTAACCTCCTCCCTCGCCTCTCTAGAGTCTACAGCTCTCCTCAATCGCCTTCATATCAAACTGCACAACCTGCCACGTGTACTCAATCGTTTGGATTGGCGTAGTCGAGCTCGGACACATCATGACTAACACCACTAGTAATCATATTTCGCTTGCCATGTTTCTTCGATAATAGTCGCTGCTCTTTCGGCGAGTGTATAAACGACAGCTTGAGGATGGCATTCTGGGATCGCGGGCTGAAAACAACAATAATCAGTGATACAATGCAATTGGCAAGAGATAGGTATCGAACAAAGGCGGATGCGTCCACAACACGAAGGCCGGAAACTTTCTTGACAAGGAGATTGGAGTCGAGGACACCCCATGAGGCTGATGTAGGTGACATGGCGGCAGTACCAACCGGACTGGAAGTACCACCAATATCAGTACCAAGCTAGCGCACTACAATTCAACTAAGCAAGAAACCTACTGGTTAAGAGAAGCAGTCAAATTGCGTGCATAGGCCACGCGAGAATCGAATGTCGTGGCACCTTGAAGCGTACCATAGGGCGATGGATTAAAGATAGCGAGCAACGGAGAGCTTAGTTGAACAGTCAATCGAAGAATCAATGTTTGGAACAAATAACATACGCAAGAAGAGTCTCTGCGTCCAGCATGGCCTGAGCCATAGCGGCTTGATCGAAGGGGTGAGACAGCAGTTGTGTATCAATTATTGGCGCTGCAAATGGATCGCTAGATGCAAGAGTCATCGATCCGCCTAGTACAAAATGAGAGATTTGGTTTATTTGATTGCATAAAGTAGGGCCACTCACGAGAGAGTGGAGATACAACAGCAGTGAGGACTGTAATGTAAGTCCCATCGGTAGGGTGGGCCAGTGAACTCACGGCCGAGAAACCGTCCTTTATTGAGATAAATCGTCTAAACAGGATCAATGCGTCAAATTGAATGAGAACTAACCGCAAAGAGGAGCTCGATGTGTGCCGAGAGAGGGCCGCTGGAGGGATCTCCATACGGCCTGAGGGCCGGGGAGGCTTCCGGTAGCCGAAGGAAGCCCAAGGCAACGGCATTGGCATCGACAAGTCGACCTGTTCTTGTTGAATTCCACTCTGCAAGGGCAATAGCCCTAGTAGTCAAGTTCGCAATCAAAGGGTCAAAAGTCGTGGTCGTGCCGTCAATTTGAAAATAGTTGGGCAACAGAGGGTGATCCTGAACATATTTTACTCAGTATTTCAACGTGTATCTAGAGCCTAAACTTACAGTAAGATTGCCACCAACTTGAGGCGCATCAACAAGAGGTGTAATACCTAGGCGTTGAAGCTCCGCGGAAGGACCAATTCCAGATAGCATGAGGATTTGAGCAGTGCCGAAAACTCCTGCAGAGAGAATGACCTCGGCTGAAGCAGTCAGGGTATGAAGATCTATACACAGAGTTGGTAAGTAGTTGTACAGACAAGACGTCGACAACTTGAGTACCTGATGGGTTCGTTCCGAATTTAACTCCTAGAAAAGCGGGTTTTCCGGAAACTTTATCAGTTTGGATTAGCTGAGTAACACGGGTGTTGAGCAAAATGTCGAGATTTTTTCGATTGGCGATGGACGACGGCATGTAGGCAGAAGCGGCATCACTGCGCTGACCATTGCCAATGGCGCCCTGATAGTAACCTGATCAAATGCAGAAAAATGAGGGTCGCATCCGTAATTGAACTGGAGATAATTACCGATGCCAGTAAAGTTGCCCGCGTTCCAATCCGTTTGAAAAGAGAAACGACCACCAATTAATTTCGCAGTATCAATAACTGGTTCATTAAGGATAGTCTCAAACCCCGGTGTAGAGACTAGAACAGGACCATCGCCATGAGCAGATGGAATGAGGCCGCTGTGTGGATCTGCCAATTGGGAGGTCTAGGACAAGAGGTAGTAAGAATCATAAGTTATACCAATGATATGAAACATACCCTCATGTAGTAAGGTTCTATGTTTTCCCAGGACCATTGGGAATCGTTGGTCAATGTGGCCCAATGGTCCCAGAAGTCGTTCGATCCTCGATTGAAAGCCAGTAGGTCTGATTTTGTCGGCCAACTATTATCGGAAATATATTTTATGAAGCACTTACTGACAACACTGCTTCCGCCTAGAGTATGACCTCGCTCATAATAGACCGTGCGATTGTTCAATGAAGGCTGAGCAACCGAAGTGAAGTTCCAGTCGAAGGTAGTGCCTTTTAAGAATGGTGCCTTTGAGAGTTAGGAAATAAGCAGTTTGCAGTTTATGGCAAAGAAATAGGATACTGACAAAGAATGGCACCTCAACGTTCAAAGCAGAGTCTGGGCTACCGGCAAAGCAGTTGTAAGTACAAATCAATACTCAGAAGAAAATGACCAACGTTGAACCGGCTTCAATAACGAGGACGTTAACACGGGGATTTGCGGACAATCTGTTTGCGAGGACACAACCAGCTGTACCCCCTGTGAAGGTATGTATGTGTTAGCTCCGAGTCCGCATACTGACTCATGAACATTGAATAGCGTACCTCCAACAATTATGAAGTCGTAATTCACATCCTCCGGTAATTCTGAGACAACGGAATAGATTTTGGAGTACGCTGTAGCAGCAAAGGTCGAGAGAATGAAAGCGAAGAAACACAACATCGGGGGACCGGGAACCTGAGCGAAGTTCGAGTTTTCTTTGGTGATCGCCAGTTAAATACGTTTGTGCTCGTCCTCCGGGGCCTAGGCACATGAATGATAGATACATAAATAGATAGATTGTGTCGTCTATGTCGTCTAAGAAGAAGCGTGCCGCCGGGGCTTCCTCCCATGCTTGTAAGTACGAGTTACAGGCATTTGCATTAGACGTCGGAATGATGTTCGATTTTTCGCTTATTTTTGGTTTGTTTTCACTTGTTCCAATATAAAAATGTGCCTGTGGGCGACTTTACCTCTTTAGGGATGGCAAAATGCAAACACTAGTTCCCAAACGGTTCCTTTTACGCAACGACATCGTTCCGCGCTCACAGGAGAACTTCCACGCGCACATTGCCAATTATGCTTCAATGAACCAATAAGGAAATGTACTTTTCAGAGGAGTATGGAAGATAAACTTAAGAAGGAAATAAACTCAAACCACTTGAGACTAGAAGCTCGGACTTACAACTTGCTACCGTGAATTTCCGAAATGAACTCGGAAGCATTTCAGGCTTGTTGAAATGGTAAGGTTTGATGGGACCCCTATGGGACCCCTCTCGAAAACAGAGCCCCTCTCGCGACCCTCTCGCGGCGGCGTCAATTAGCAATGCGCGGGAGGAGAGCCCTGTGTATGTATTTACAACCAACTACATATCGCGAGAAACCCAGATTTCTCTTCAGTTCCCAAAGCTTGGCTCAACTATAAGTCGATTGAATATAAATCATAACCATGTCATTAATATTAAAACCTGGAGCAAGCAAGGTCGAAGTATGTCGAGACCTTCAAGTCATTCCTTTCGTATTCGGAGTGTTGGTAGGAATCCTGGCTATGGTATTGTTTAATGAGGAGATTGTAGCGACGGCGGAGAATACGAGATCTTGGCTGCAGTCGTCCCTGAACATCTTGTTTATTACCCTTGTGGATATCATCTCTAGTACAGTCTAGTACCTGCTTCTGATTCCTGAACGTCCCTGCCAAATCCTACTTGAAATCCTATACAAAGAAACCATATGGTTGTTTCATTGTTATGATGTCAAAAGCAGCTGTACCGAGCAGCAAATATCAGTCAGAAGTTCTGAATGCTAAGCTCTACGACGTAGAGCTCCGTTGATTATGTACTCTGATACAATTATCATAAAGTGCATAAATGAGGATGCTATCCAAGGGTCTCGTACTGGTGCTCCCTCCAACATGTCTTCCACTTTCGTTATCCCCCACAACATCGCTACAAAGTAAGATTACGGTATTTGTGAAATCTGTTGAGTCCTGACTTTCATCTCTAGAGCTGGACCACCGGTTCGTAGTTGAATACAGTAGCTGGTAGCTTCTGGTTGATAAGATAATTTTAAATTCAGCTCATTGGCGGCTGCCTAAACATTCTTTTCATGGGTGTACTTTGTGCTCAATGCTGTGAGTTCTGTTCAAATTGTCAACTTCCATATTTAATTCTTTCCCAGTCTATTATTTTCAGTTCGCAAGTACCCATAAATTCGAATGGTTGCATGCAAAAATAACGCCCCACTTCAGTTCCCGTATGACAAGAAGACTTTCAAGGGCCTTGTAATATTCACGCTGCTGATAGAGACGGCTCAATCTGTGATGGTTATGGCAACTCTTTTCCGGCTGTTTGCATCTGGCTACGGAAATACTGTTCAATTAAACACTGTGGTATGACCTTTGAATACGTTCCATCTGCGTTCTTTCTGAGCATTCTCGTGTAGGGATTAAATTGGTAAGTGGTGTGCCCCTCATATATGTAGTCATTCATCAAGAAGATTGTATCTGCTCAGGCTGACAGCCCCCGTTCTTTCATCTTTTGGTACGTGTTCAAAAATAAGTATAACATATTCCCTTCTTTAACGTTCATTCTCTTTCAAGTTCCTGCGGTGACACAACATTACTTCGCGTAAGTTTGGTTCTCCTAACTTCATGATCAAGGCTCAGCCACATATTCATGCAGCTGGAGAATCTGGCGTTTCAGTAAAAGTGCTGTGATACCTGTTATCGTCATTCTTGTAAGAGAGTTAGGCATGAACACTATGACTGTCTCTAAATATGTTCTCTCTCTCCAGATTTCCTTAATGCAACTTGCCGCGGGTATAGCAGCTGGCATCAAATCCGAACAGGTCGGCAAATTTTCCTTGCGTGCGTTTTTTTGTCGGTGTCTCTCTTGCTCTCTATCATACTAATTTTTCTTTTTTTTTTCATCCAGTAAACGAAGCTAATTTCAGCCGCACATCGGTTTGTGGTGTGGTATTTTGGTTCGTGTCCTGTAATCTTATATCTTCAACTCTACAGGTGTGGCTCATTGGAACAGCTGTCTGCGACGTGATCATCGCCGGATCCATGACATTCTACTTGCGGCAAGCTCATACCAATTCAAGCATCCAGTCGACTAGGAGCATTATTAACAAGTTAGTTCAACTCACAGGTAAGTGCTGGTTATAAGCCTCTGTTATATAGCATTGCATTGACAAATGCATTGTATATCAGTTGAAACCGGCGCCATCTGTGCTACATTTGCGATTGTTGAGATCATTACATTCCTCGCGTTGGGCTCGACAAATTATCATTTGGCAGTAAGCATCTCCTTGTTTTGGCTTAGTATCCACTCACAGATCAGTGAACGCAGCCGTCAGGAGCCCTTTCAAAGCTGTACAGCAACAGCTTACTCGTTGTGAGTAAAGACGTCCATTACTTTCATTCCAAATTCCACCTAAATGCACTACTAGGCCCTCAACTCCCGAACGCACAAAGACGTCTCAAGTTCATGCCAATGTAATACACAGCACTCACTTGTGAATATCAACTTCTCCGAGACACGCGGCAATGTTGGCCCCAGTGAGGGCGGCAGTGGGAGTGCGATCGAGTTTGCGAAGATATCAGTAGCACCATAGCAAAGGGTGCTTGAAGTCGATGAATGTTAGGGAGAAAAATTAGGACGCTCCTTAAATGAGCAGAAGGGAGCAAGTAAGTGCTTGGAAATGCTTGGGGGTGTTGGGGTCCATGCGAGTAAGCCTGCGGGGAAGGGGAAGGATTAAAGCGGAAGCGGCAAATGGAGCTGGACTCGAACCTCAAAGGCGTATTTTATTGTTTGGAGCTGTGAGGCATTTTCTTTCTGGCTTTCTCCGTGTCCTTGGATTTTTGTTGGGTTGGTTTTATGGTTGTTTGTTGTTTATTGCTTTCGGTAGATATCGCGGTTGTTGGGCTAGGTTGGGTTTTCTGGTTGTTTGTTGATTTTCGTTTTTCGGTAGATATCGTGGTTGTTCTATCATTATAGTTTGCGGCTGTTTTCAATTCGCTAAAGCTCGATTCTATCATCACTTACTCCATTGTTTGTTGTTTCTTGCTTCTCGGTAGATATCTCGGTTGTTTTATCATTCTAAGTAGTAGTTTGCAGTTGCTTTCAATTCGCTCAAGGTCGAGTTTTTTGATTCAAGGATGTACATACATTGAAGTTAAGTTCGTACTTTGAGCTTGGTCCATCACGCGTCCGGTTGTCTCTCAAATATTATGAATTAGTGGAATCGGGCGAAGTCAAAAACAAGGTTGACAGTGGTGAGACGATGCGCCAGGGTCTCTATACTGAGAGTAAGAAATTAAGAACAGGTTGAAAGTGCTGAGTGTAAGAAGGTGTAAGAGCGTTCAAGTTGAATAAAGATATTCAAGAGCGCCCGAGGAATAAATATACAGTATACTCTCGAGAAAAAAGAACAAAAAGGAAAGGACGATTCTGGAATTGTATTGTACATACTGGTACTCGACTCGGGAGAAAATCTGATTGGAACGCACTCAGTTTTAGGCGCCAGTTTTCAAACGTACTTGAGAAGATTGCACATGGATGCCGGGTGCAATGCGGGGTCATTTGATTTGGCTGGTCTTAATTCTGTTTGACGTTAGGCCTAAAGCAGTCCCCTCCAATGAGGTTGACGACAACCTCATTAGTATCTCATACTATGTACCGCTTAGAGGGATTGGTCACCAAGCTAGTTTGATGTGGGTAGAGGGGTCATGATCACAGTCAAAAAGACAAGAAAAGCATGAAGTGACAAAAGAAAAAAGAAAAAGCATACCATCCCAGTCTCAGGTCTAGCTGAGCTATACATACAAAATTTTGGGAATTGAACCCGAGCCGCTTGCTTGATGCCTTCCTCTGTAAATGAACAAAGGGAACAACCACTTTACATTACATTTCAAACCCTCAACTTCTCACACCCTTCTCCCCCATATATTAATTCTTTGAGTACCCTGACCCTGTGCTCCATTCAAGGCACTGCACCGAGAAGCTTAGAAGTAGATTGCTCAGTAGCTTGGAACCCCTATGAGGTTGTAATATGAGATACTAACCTCTGTCAAGATTTCTCTTATGAATTTCTTATCGCAAACTCATAGAGGGGTTGGTTACCAAGCTGATTGCTCGGGCAACTAGGCTTACAGGAGGGTAGTAGGAGGCACAGTATATCGTTTATTTGTGCTCCGTATGTCATGTGCCGTTTTCATCGTTATCAGACACCTGCGGCTGTCATGTTCCATCCATGGCGAACACTGCAACATGGGGGATTCAAGGACATTTAGTGGCAGATGAGTCAACAGCAAGGAATTAGAGCTATAGTCTGCTCGAAATAAGATTCAAGTTGCGTGCATCACGCAGAACAGGAGGTAAAGACTCAGAGATCGGATATCCACATCAGAACTCAAATCCAGACGACTCCCGTTGAGTCAGTTCCAGACTCTGGATCCAATTAGCCCAGGTCGGAGGCAGTGGGTCTTTCATTGAGGGGTAAGAGCAGGTCTCAAGCGGAACAGAACGGAGCCACCCCCTCACACCTTCTAAGCATCTACAAGAGCGATCCATGCGAGCCTAAGCGCCTTCCGCTTGTCAGACTGTCAGTGGCCTCAACTCTGTAGTGCTTTCGTTCAGACTTGGATCTCTGGAGGAGAAAGAGTCGAAAGGTATCGGGAATGAGATGATGGGATTTGAGAATTCATTGGATTTGTCTCGCGATTCGCCGTGAGGAGTTTGAGGTTTTAGGTCATAGCAAAGAGTTCCGGAAAAGGAGCAGTAGGATCCTTCAAGTTTCCCTTCTGTGTCTTCTGCAGTGCTTCTCAGGTTTCGTCCCCAGCCCCAATTTTGTTGCGCACGCTGCAGCCTCGGAGATGATATTTTGTGACTTTAATAGTGGATTGGAGGGAAGAGAAGAGAGCGGAGATGGATGTTGAGCGTTTGTCCAGGTGGCTTGATGGACGTTAGGAACAAGATCGGGCGCTTATGTTCTACAAAAATGGTAGTAGCGGCTGTGATAGTATACATGTTATCCTTTATACATTATTGATGAACCACCCACATGGCTTATTGAATTAAACTGAATTGCCGGTGTTCATCAGAATGACCGAGCGTTGCTCCAGATGACGGCGATTTCCGGATTTATGAAGGTAAACATGATAATCACTTCGAAAGCGCGGACAATTTTGAACACCCAAAAAAGAAAAAAAAATTGTGCGTTAAATCCTGTCCGACCAATGCACCGTTTGAGAACCGAGCGTGCTGCTAAAACCCTGGCCAATAGTATGTACAACCACTTCACCAACGGTCCTCATGCCAAAGGATTTAAACGCTAGTTAAAATTGTTTCAAACCTATTATGACTTGAGAGAGATACAAGAGATACATCAATAGCAACTATGATTACTTTTCACTTTTGGTTCATACTCTACAAACATGCCTCCCGCACCCAACCCCGCTAACCCCTTGTATATTCCCCTTCCACTTCCCCAACCTCCTCTTCGTCCCCCTCATCCCCGACCTCCTTCACCACTTCCCTATAACTCTCCTCAATTGCTTGCATATAAAACTGCATCTTCCACATGTTTCCGATGGTTAGGTTGGCGTAGTCGAATGCCGTTGCGATGAAGGGACAGGGGTCTTCTGCGTCAGTGGAGTTGGTGGTAGAAGCAATGGTTTGACGAGGAATCCTAGGTTGACGTGCAGAGAAGTGGGTGAGGAGGATGTTGTGTGTGTTCATTCTGTCATTTTCAAACTAGTCAATACATTATCCCGCAAATCGAAAGTCCTGGACATCTAGAACTTGAAACAAGCCTACCTTTTCCCAATCCCAATGGCCTGCCCTATGGTACTATGCGCCTTCTGCACTGCCATCTTCACCTGATCTGGCTCATCGGTCATTGTGGCTTCGTGGATGAGGACAGAGGCACGTTGCCCAGCGTAGACAAGTGAGTCAGAGGGCATAGTGTCGGCAGAGAAACTGCAAGAGGTAAGAGGGAGTTAGTTGGGTAGAGCGACTAGGGAAGGAGGGAAGCAAGGGAGGAGCGGGACAATGCTTAGGCGAATAGAGAATAACCAAAAGACTACACAAAGACGGAAACTCACACAACACTCCAACCATCCTCACTCCTAATGACCGCACCGTAACATCTCGTTCGGTGTCGTACATCAACGGTGAGGAATTGTTTGAGGTTTAGAGAATGACACATTGCTTGGGCGTGTGCGCGGGATCTATAGGGGGGAAAAGAGGGAGGGAGGAGCAACGAGCAAGAGAGATCATACAGGCAAGTCAACAGGATGCATAAATGAAACAAAACAAATATTGCCAACCTCCCCAAATCCAACCACTCCTCCGTCCCACCAACACTCCACATTCCATCTGCCAGATACTCATCGGATTGTTTCCAGTGCAAGGCGGGGGAGAGGACTGGGATTATGCTGTTCTTGTTCCCTCCACTCGCATCAGCAGTACTACTACTAGTATTACTAGATGAAATACCTCCACTAGTACTAGACGAAGCATTGACTTCAACATTAAATGGATCCAAAACCAGCCCAAGATCCTCCAAATCCTGCAGTTCACGGAGGTACATGTGTACGGCGCGGATGGTGATGAGGTAGCAGGGGTGTGTGGGTGGGGGGTTGAGCTGAATCATTATCATTATCATTGTGAAGCATGAGTAGGGAGAACAACAGTTACAAATGCAGGCAGCCCACCTTCTTCCTCTCAGCCAACACCTTTGCAACACCCAGATGATGGTCCGCATGAACATGAGAGACGTAGATGCATTTGAGGTTTCGGAGGAATTCATGGGCTGTTGCGTTTTCGATCCCAGTACCAGCACCAGCACCAGAAGCCGAAGAGGTAGAGGTGTATTCATCCGCAGATGCACCCCACGAGCTCCTCATCTTCTCGGTCCCAAAAAACCTACAAAGCTGTCCCCAAGTACCCTCTCCGCAGTCAAGGAGGATGTTTCCATAGGTGGGAATGGTTATTGCTGTTGCTGACACTAAAAGAGAAGGAGCAAGTTGGTTAGTTGTGAGTCACTCGAGAAAGGAAGACAAGAAACTGGAAACAAACGCCTGAGGGATGTACTTACCATTCCGATACTTTCCGGGAACCGCACTCCCCGTTCCAAGCGTGATAACGCCTACATCCGAACCCTTCACTTCCTTCCCCACCTCATGCATAGCGCTCTGGTGTTGAAACGCCTTCACACTGGCTCTCCCCTGCGCAAACGCCGCTGCTGTTTGGGATTTGAGGGTTAGCGAGGAGGGGACTGAGTTGGGGAGACGAGGGAGGATGGATGAGATGTTCATGATTTCGACGTTATCGTTCACGTTCTCCGTATGTTCAATAGACTTGTTGTCTACATCGTCAATATCGATATTGATAGCTCCTGCTCCTGCTTCAGCCCCGACAGCACCAATGTTGTCCGAGTCCTTCTTCAATTTAGCTTTAATGGCTTCATCATTCTTCGGCGAATCAACAGGTCCATCGTCCACAAAATGACGATGAAACCGATCTCCCTTGATTGCCCAGTCGTCCTGTTTCGGCGGTCCAGCTGGACGCAGAGGGATTAGCGTGTGTGGTTTGAGGAGGGAGAGGTTGCGGGGCAATGGGATAGGACTGCCTGAAAAATGATCTTTAGGATTAGATATTTCCAACGCAAGCGATACCAAAAGATAACTAACCTCTTTCTCCCCCTATAAAAACCTCGGCCTTAAAATCCCTCTCAGCCTTCACTCTCCACTTGGGAACACGGAATATCTCTGGATCAAGCGCGTTAAGCTTGAGGAGGTGATATCCTGAGGATGTGAAGGTGAGCGGATCGGGGAGGTGTTGCGGAGAGGAAAGGATGTGCTGCGTATCCTCCTTCTCCGCAAACCCAGCAACGAAACCTCCGATACCTTTGATCCTCCCAAACACCGTCCCCGCAGAGATGGATGACTGTTCG
This sequence comes from Gymnopus androsaceus JB14, assembly GCA_009733575.1. Classification (NCBI taxonomy): domain Eukaryota; kingdom Fungi; phylum Basidiomycota; class Agaricomycetes; order Agaricales; family Omphalotaceae; genus Gymnopus; species Gymnopus androsaceus. Next base: position 65,442 of record ML769489.1, on the reverse strand, counting down.
AAGGATTATATCCGGCTTTGGCTTGGTCCTCCATCCAGTCCACTTGGCGTACCCGTCAGTTGATGTAAACGCATCAATAACCGATTCGACACATTCCACACTCGGTACGTTCAATATCAAGACAGCACTACGTGGGATGGGGGGGCCGAGCACGTCAGAGGGGTGGATGATTATGTATTCATCCCCCGAGTCTTTGGCTGGGTCGTTGGCGTCATCTACTCCGGTGTTCGTTTTCGTTTCCGCTCCGGCTCCAGCTTCATTCCTAGCCTTACGGTCACGACGTCCCTTCCCCCTTCTACGGCGTTTGAACCTGACACTCTCACCCCTAGCAAGCACATTCCTCAACACACCGGGTATACCCAACTCGTTGGCTTTCGCAGCATCGAACTTACCACGTTGGCGTGGTCCGAGAATGAGGTAGGAGAGGGTTAGGGCAGAGGGTAGAAACGGAGGTGAAGTGGAAGTGTTGGGTTCGAGTTTGAGGCGTTTGAGGAGGGAGAGGTAGAGGTAGACTCGGAGGTGAGACCAGGAACCAAGATAAACCTCGGCAGCTGCTCATGATAATGCTTTGACTATATCCTCTCTTGCAAGCTCCCCATCTTTCGGAGCGAACTTGTCCCTATGCTTCCATTCTCCTCCCTTTTGCTTTTTGGGCGTAGCAGGCTCTGGTCGAGCACGACTACCCATCGGATACGATTCAGCAAACGAAACCGCTGGATTCAAGAAAGACGATTCTTCTTTCCTTGGAATGCGGCTAGGCCATCCTTTATCGATACTCCCACCGACTTTGTTGGTTCCTTTGGCGTAGGAGTTTACGGAAGTAGGCGTGACTTTGGTAGATTCCTCAGCCTTCACTTCGACACTCTCCCTCACGTTGGTACCCTCCTCCTTAGAACTAGACGCAGTTGTCCTAGTCACCTCAAGAACGGGACCTGTAAGAGGCACGGTGCCCAACGTAGATGTATACACCTCTCTATCTTTCCCATCCTCATCCTCGTCCTTCACCTGAGCTTTAGCAATATCCGCTATCTTCTTCTTCTCTTGCGCCCCCGTCGAAGTACCACCCTCTTCCCTCGCTAAAGCTTCTTTCTCCCTTGCCAGGGCTCGAGCTGCCGTCTCAGCCTCAGCATTTGCCTTCAACTCCCTAGCCGCCCTCGAAGAAGGAAACATAATGTCTATCATGACATCAGCCCAGGGCAAGATCATGTTAGACCAGTCGGACTCGGGCTTGGACTTTGTCTCCACGTTAGACTCGGACATGGCAGCATCCTCACCATCTCCGCACATACGAAGAGCTAGTTTCTTGACCGGTGGAACCTCCCCATTTCTATCAGAACCAAGTTCAAGTTCGTCTAAAACAAGAAAAGGTCGTTTTCGTTTCAACGACGACAATAAAGGTCCGGATTCGGAAAAAACGTTCGCGAGTACCGCAGCCCCGGGAGCAGTCGAGGTAGGAGTAGGAGTAGGGGAAGAAAAAGAAGCGCGTTCTGGATACACGGGAATCGCATAAACCTCGATATTGATATCCTTGAAAACTGGTTTGGGGTCTCGGTCATCCTCCTGCGTATCCATTTCGCCTTGGTTCGAGTCCAACTCGTCGTTCTCCCTCCTTTGCGATATGGTTCCCATCCTCCGCGAGATGCAAAAGTTCCTCTACCTCATCGTCCTCCATGAGCTCGAAAGACTCCGTTTTCGATAGTTGTAGTCGTAACCGTAGTCGAAGGAGCAGTAAAAAGCAGAGGCAGACTCCTGCTGCATCGTCCGAGCTGTGATCGTCTCCATCTCCATCGTCTCTGCAGTAGTAATCCGAGTCGTCTCCATCTCCGTAGCAAAACCTGGAGCGCTCGCAGACTTGGGTCGGAACTCGGAAAAGGGGATTTCGGTTGGTATGAGAGCAAGGGATTCTCTGTACACAAGAATGACGGAGGGAGATGGGTTAGTTTCGTTGGACTTCGACTCAAAAGAAGTAGAAAGACGACTGAGAATTAAAGAGACAAGGTGATGAATAAAGTAAAGAGCCCTCAGAGAAGATACGGGAACAATGAATCTTACATACAAGAACAAGCAACCTAGACGTTTGAGTAAAAAATAACAAACCGAAATGTCCAATATCGATAGAGTATGGTAATAGGAAAGCAAGCCAGGGAAAACGAGAACGAGTAAAGTGAAAACCAAAACGAGATGGAGAAGAACGAAAAAAAAAGACCAACGAACGAACGAATTCAACACAGAAAGCCAGAAAAAAAAAACCGTTATATTGGGTTCACTGACCTATACAAATACTGCCTCATCGTCGCTAAGAAATGCTTCAACCCGGGAGGACCAACAATGTCCATGCGAGGAGCTGGGCCAGCGTCTGCGAATGACATGAGGAGAGATCCAAGACCCGCACTAGCACTTCCAACACCAAACAAAAACACTCCTTTGGTTTCGTCCAGCTCCCTCCCCGCAGGCCTACTCGCATAAACCCTCGTCGTTCCCTCCCCGATACCCCCAAACACATACTTGCTCCCAGTCTGCTCAAAAGACAGTATAAAGGTCGGGGAAGAGTCCGAGGTATGTGAGGAGAGTATGGATAGAGAGTAGTTGGATGGAGTGGAGGCTGAGAGACGGTCGAGTGCTCGCGGGTCTGGACGCGTACGGAGGTGTTTACGATGGAACTTGGAGGATTTTGCGGGACCGCGAGAACGAGAGGAGTCATGACCTCGACCGGGCTTGGATATTGCCATTGAATGTCAGCAGAGACGAATTGAACGCCAACGCCAACGATAGAGTGAATTATATGAGAAATGGAAGGAAAAAAGCAGAACTTTTGCGTGGTTCGAAACCGAATAGAAGCTACTGTACCACTCAACTCAGCGGGCTTCTTCTAGTCGGTGAGCATGTGGAGATATCACTTGAAAATTGGAGAATCCAATCGATATCGATGGATTTACGTGTAACATCGCGCAGTACGCCTCGTGTAACGACTCTGATTGAAAAACTTCATTCTCCAAAGCGCATGTAGTTGCAACTAGAGCCTGGGGGATGAAAATGCGGTTCAAGGCAAGACTGTGTTCGGAAATGATGATGGACGCTTTTGGGCGAAGATTGGGCGCTTACTGCAAGCGATGAACAAAAACAACTATACTCTGCCTCATGTTCAATACACCGTTCGGGAATCGAACCCGAGCCGCTTGCTCCGTCAGTGATTGGAAGGCAAGCATGATAACCACTTCACCAACGGTGTTACGCACAATATTTCTTGCTCTGATGTTCTCTCGATCTTCGTACTCTTACTCACTGACTACTGACAGTGCAAGAGTCGGCTTGAACTCAGAGGATCCGGGAAGAGTGTGGGTAGAGGTTGGAAGGGAGAGGGACATTGCATCATAATTGTACTACGAGAGCTGATACTGTGAACCTCACGACCTGTAGACTCATTGACTTTGATTATGAAAGGTCAAGAAGAATGAAGCCGATTGCGGACCAAAGACTCTTGCCAGCCAACTATCTTTGCTTTGTCCGCATCAGAGGGCCTCACTCATGGATTTCTGAAGTTGAACTTTGGTAGGTACAAGCAATATATTACATCTAGATTGATAGACTTCTTCTTTCGCCCAAGACAAACATGAATGGGCGATACAACAGTGCAATTCGGTATCAGCTTATCACTGTATAACGGCACCTTGAGCTTCAGCAATCTTGTTGTCGCCTTTGTTTCTGAAAGAAATAACTTAAGTATAAACCATCGATGGATGACAATCAAAAAAAACATACACCATCCCAGCACTTCCAGTCACCTTTCCTACCCCACGCTCGATCTTGCCCGTGATTTCATCCATCTTTCCGTGCGTTTTGCTCGGATTTCCTCCATCTGTACCTGCCCCAGGAGCGTTTGCGCCTTGATGTCTTCCGAGCATCTCACCGCCAGCTCCACCGATACCGGCGTCTCTCACTTCATCTGCATACATAATAATTTCTTTAGTCCGGACCCCAAGCAGAATTGTACAAAGGCACTTACGTCCACCCCCGTGTCCGTGGATAGCACCTGCTCCGGCGCCTATGAGACCATCACGGTTTCCGTGTGTACCTGCACAAGTGAAGAGAAATCGTAAATAAAAGGGAAGAGAAAGAATCTCACGATGAGAAATACACTGACCTGACGCCGTACCATCGCCATGATGACCTGCTTCATGGCCACCGAATCCACCTAGGGCAGCGTCACGGGCAGCTATGGCCGTGATGTCCTTCATGGCCGGCAACACCACCGATACCTGCACCCAAAGCGGTGTCGCGTGTGGTGTGATCTGTGGGCTGTAAGTACAGTATCAATTAGTGAGCTATGAGATACTGGTCAATTATACAAGCATACCTGAGACATATTCAAAGTAGTTGATAAGTTTAGAAATTGGTCGTTATTGCAATGGGGGTGTTGTTGAGTACCTCACAACAGGATTTCCTTGTTTATATCAACGTCGAAAAGCAAACCGATGACGATTTAGGCTGGTAATCAGAAAAAAGCACCCAGTATCTGCGGCGATAATGTATTAATAGAGCGGAGAATATGACGTCGCAATACAAGACGCTTAGACTTACTGAGCTGAGTCGAGACGTAGCATGTAAGAATTTGATCTTGGTCTTGTGCCTCGGCGTCGCCTTCCTAGTAGAAACACACAAAGAGAGACGGGGAACAGATTGCTGAGCGGGTCAGCTCGAAATCGATCCTTCGAATCTGTCGTCAAGTCTCCTAGGATGATAGTAAGATCCATGTAATAGTCGATAGAGCCGAACTAGCATGCATATTAACATAACAGATTGCTTGACCTATCTCGTATGGAGTAGCCGTTATGCTTGAGAAAGCGTTCCCGTTCCCTTGGGTCTCCTCTTCCGTCTAAGAGACCTACAGATAAGAGCTTCTACTTTTTTTTAATCATTATTCCTGTGCAGTATGTACGATCCAGTTATGTACATGTATCGTAAGTATAGTATGATACTGCTCTGTATGGCTTCTACAAGAGCTACTAAGTACTTGAGGACCGTACAGCATCACCTGAGACAAGATTCATTCAAAGAGATACAAAGATCAAGAACCAGTCTGAACTAGTACTTGATACTTGGAAGGCAGGAAAGAGTCAAAGCAGAAATCGCGTGAGATGTAAAGCATGTAAAAGTCCAACTTGGAATTCGAAGAGGTACGGCCTGTGAAAATTGCCACAGATCACTGATTAGCGCCCACAACCCTCGAGCTAAGTACAGGAGGCAAAGAAGAATTATATCCGATGAAGTGGGTTTTGATGAGGCGTCGCAGAGCTATGTTCATGTTTTTCTCTAATCATTCGACTTATAATTATTTCGTCATGAACTTTTGGACTGATCCATGACTGGGAAACCGTCTTTCACATAGTCAATGATCTTGTTTAAGTACTACGATAATCTGCGAGTGTACTTGTACACGGTGAACCTACAATTCCGCTAATTCTTCTTAACATCGAACATAGGCTGTATAGTAGCAGCCGTCAAACCCTGAACTCCAACTTGCAGATAACCTTGCTCTTCTTTCAAGCGCCTCAAAACCTCGGGATCAGCTTTCAGCTCGTCCACATCCCAATGTGCCCACACGAAACGACCGTGTAGCCAAGCTGCTTCAGGGGACGCGGCCCAGACAGAGAAATCTGCGGGTAAAGCGACTGGAGGAGAATAGAATCAGTGTCTTAGAGTAGACTCCCACGGAGCAGACACTTACATTCATCCCAACTAAAGGCATCCTTATCGAAATCTTTCGCAGCACCCTCCGAGTACAAGACCCCTGGATGAAACGAAATAATTTGAACGTCCTCGACCGGACGGTCATTCGCAATACGGCCTAGCAACCCTGTAAACGCTGCTTTGGTCATGCTATATGTGCTGACTCTGGGTGCGGGTGTATGGATGGCTCCCGTCGAGACATTGAGGAGGACAAGCTGAAGCCCCGCGGGACGGAGAGCCTGTTTGACTAGATTGGCCGACATGAGAAAGTTCCCCCCGACATTAATGTCGAAAGCTTCCATGAGTTCCTTTTTGGCTATGGATATGGTGTCGAGTGCGATAGGTTTGACGTGGGCTGCATTGAGAACCAGGACATGTACGAGGATGCCTTGGGAGTGGAGGAACTCCCAGAGAGAGGCAATGGAGGTATCGGAGGCGATATCGGCTTGGTGAGCCATGAATTCCGTTCCTCCACTTTGGAATTCATTTCGAAGTTTCCCAATAGCCTCGTCCAAAAACCCGGCCCTCCGACCTACGATGATGACTCTGGATGCGGAGGCCTTCGCGAAGGAGCGAGCGATCTCGAACCCGATCCCACCACCGCCACCGGTGATGAGGATGGTTTTACCGGCTTGGGTAAGGGAGGGTTTGGTAGGTGAGATGGAAGGGTAGGTGTCTCGGTGGTGGGTGGGGGTTAGCTTCAAGAAAGACATCTTGTTCAAGGAGGTGTGTTCAAGGAGGTGTTGGACTGAAGAGCAAGAGGAAACTCGTTTTATACATGGGTGACAAGGTGGAACCAAGTCGGCGCAGTTGCAATTCTGCTGACCAGTTAAAGGAGCAGTTAAAGGAGTGACATGTTCGGGAGTAGATTCACCCGACCAATCTCTTGTCATGCAATTTGACATCTCCCAGTAAAACTTTAAGTCAGTCGGAGCCTCTTCGGGGCAGTACTAGACTAACAGTTGAACGGATGCTGGTCGGCGTCATTTAACATTTTTGCTTACCGCTAAGAGCCCGTTCGGCAAACGGCAACTGGATTCCTGATCAGATTCCACCGCCATATTTACCGTATTTAGAAATCAGATTCCGTGTAGATTCTTCACTCATTTTGTACATCTCTTTTATTGCTTGTCGAATGAACGTCGCTATTCACATGGAATCGCCGGAAACATGGCTGGCATGGACCAGCATGATCCCGGGCCCAATAATACACCAGAAATACCTATTAAAAAAACGCGTCAGAAAACCAGGAATCTCTCTACTAAATCCACAAAAGCACCAGCAGCACCGAAAGCAAGCCAAAGGAAAGAAGGCTAGGTGGTAAGAAAGGGAAGAAAGGAATAGAGGATGGCCCTGCTGAACCAGAAACGTGGTTCTGAAGGTTGAAGAGGCTGTCGAGAACGTCGGAAAGAGAACAGGAAAAGAACAGCAGGTTGCTTTTTGGTCTGAAAATGACATGAACACAATGCCTCAGCACCTAGCACACCACAAGTGCAGTATACCAGTCTGGATGCCCAGTGATGAATTCTTTCACTCATGCCTGTCCAGAGACTCAATGATATGGCTAGGCCAAGTAGCCAGGAGTTGCATACAGAACGGTAAGGAAAGCAACAGCAGTGAAATAATAATAAGCTACAGTGAGAAGTCTTCTGAGCCTTGTGGCATCATCGTAAAAGGCAGGGAGGATGTACAGGATGCAAAAATCATAATATTATTGCACGGAATCTGGTTTCTAAATACGGTATACTATGGCGGTGGAATCTGATCAGGAATCCAGTTGCCGTTTGCCGAACAGACTCTAAGGTAACATTTGTCCTCGTGCCAGTAATTCTTCGTCGTGCAATTTCTCTTCTTCTAAGCCCTCAACATCCTGGCTTTCAGCGCGTCAACAATTACAATTAAAGTCGCTACATACGGTTATAATAATGCTCAGTCCGGCTCGAACGTGTTGGCTTTAATGCATCAGCGTGCGCGCAATAGGAGCCCGATGATGAACTTCTAATGCTCGGTGTAGTACAATGCATTTTGCGAGTGGAAGTTTTTAACCGGAGAACAGAGTGAGGTTGTAATTGGACTAAATAAGGGCACAAATTAGTGACTCGGCTTGCAAATGTAAGAAATCAGCTTTCAAGATGTGTACACCAGGAATGGGATCCATGACGAGTCGATCCACGGCGATGATTTTGACTGGTGAAGACGAAATATGGTCAAATTCAGTGTCATCGACGCTGAGGAGTGGGTCGTAGAAATCAAGAGTGGGTTTCGGCGCAGATTTGGGTTTAAATGAAGTTTTCGGACTTTCGACTTTTCCGATATGTGTTGTTCTCGTTTTCCTCTTCCTCCCTTTTCAGTTTTTCCAACTCCAGCTCCTCTTCGCCATGCTCTTCTCTTTTTCTTCATCTGTCTCCTTAATTTCATACTCGTCCACAACCTTGCCTCCTGGTGCAGCACCCAAATCGTCCACAACTCGAATATCAAGTTGAGTTAAAAAACCCATCGTACTTTTCGTGAATTTCGAGTAGCTTGAAAGCAGAGCAGGAACGAAATGACGACGATGTACTCGCAGGACCAGTAGTGCTGGATTTTGTTTTACCAGGCGCAGCAACTGAAACGCTAGCGCGTTGTTTGACAAAAAGAGGGAGGCAAGGTTCACTGAGTACGTGTAAGCGCGCGCCAACCGGCAGCTCTCTCATGTCCCAATTCCCTCAGGAAATCCTTGACCTTTTTATCGACCAGTTCACTGATTCACCGGTGGATCTTAAAGTGCTCTCTCTTGTCGCTAAATCATGGCTTCCTCGCACTAGGAAACATCTTTTCCGCCGCCTTTATATCGCACCGTTATCGTCTTACTCGTCGTCGTCGTCGTCATACGAGCGAGATTATGCCGATCGTATGGCAGCTCTGGCGGAAGCATTCGAGCATCTTTTTCATACCCCGGAAATCGTGCGCTGTATCAAGGTTGTCATAATGGGCAGACATGTGAGCGGAATGTTTAGGCTGTTGAAACAAGGAAGGGATTCGAAAAGTCTGTTACATAGGATGGCTTGCGCGCTGAAGGTCAGGTTGCGGGTACTAACTTGCAATTACGGTGGAACGCGCAAGCCAACTCTCAACTCCCACATATGCGCCCTATTTGCTCTTTCATCCAATCACATTGAATTCCTCTCTTACGACTGGATTTTTGACCGCTTGGATGCCCAATCTTCTCTTGCCAATTTCTCAGACATCCTGCAGAGCAGTAGGTTGAGGTTAAAACACCTATCGCTGCAGAATGTAGATATAATTACATCATCGTCCGGGCCTACATGCCTTGACCTTTTGGAATGCATAGCGACGTATGCACCTTCGTTGGAAACACTCTGCCTCTCTGTACGGCTATATGTGGCTATATATAACGACCTTGATGTTGCGACTTTTCGCCGAAAAGCTCAAAACCCTGGTACCCATGGATTGATTGCACCGATTGCAATGTCACGATTTTGCATTCGAAACGGCTTTCCCTCTCATATTTTGGAGATTCTGCTTTTTGAAAATAGAAATCTTACGTTCAAGAACTTGGTCTATCTTGCGATAGACCATATCTCGATTTCCGTTTTTGATAGACCATCGTGTCTTCAAAATCTCAAGCACCTTACTCTGTATGAACGCTCTCGTTAGTAGTGCCTTTCCTATACTATATCGTCGAACTAATTCCATGAAACAGGAAGGTGCTATGAGGACTTGTCGGAATACAACACAGTCCAGTTCCATCATTTATCTCTCCCTTCCCTCACTCATTTGCAACTCTTTGTATCCCACCTACAAAGCATGATAGTAACTCTCTGCAGAGCCGTACTCGGTCCTTCCAAAGTCATTGAAACTTTTGACCAACGCAGGCAAGAACTGTCAGAATATCCCGAGAACGACTACGCGCACCTTCCAAGCCCAAGCAACGCGCCAGTTGAATGTGGGCTTCACCTGCACATTGGAATTCTTGGAGGCGTATTATGGCCAGATTCCTTCTGCCCAGTCACCGATGCTACTCTTCATTCTTATCTTAACATTGGTCCTTCTGAGCTTTGTGGGCCTGTAGAACGCATTACAATTAATCGAAATGATGCTGTAGCCCATTTAGCCCAGGAATATTGGCCATTGACATGGACTACAGGGAGAATTGGCCCCGGAGAGGCTGACTTTTGGTGGGACGAAGAACGCTGGTGATGGTTTCTTGTTTCTTCTTAGACTCGAAGTTCGTGATTCAAATCACTACCTCAGCAGAGGTTGATCCTTGATCGCCTAAAGTCTTCAAGTACATAGGCGATTGGTTCGAGTCTAGTTTCTTCTGCAGACTCGATGCCTGTACACATATGCACCATATGATGCAAAATATGATTTGTCTGGGCATTTTCCTTCCTTCTTCCAGCGCGATTTTGTCAATTTCGCTTGAGCTATGTCAGCTTCGCGTATATATGCATCTTCGACGAAAATTTAATTATTAGTCGTATGTTTCGTTTGCTATATGAGACTATGAAACGTGTTTAAGATTCGAGAAATGCACGCTGAAATAGTTCAAAATGTGTTCATCTATTTCTTCCCTTTGATTCTCTCTTTTCGGGCAAGCTAGTCAACCTCCATAACGATTTTGCCACTAAATCCCATTAGCCGATTCCATTAGTACTCGTGATAAACAGGGGAGAAGCTTACATTCCCTTTCCCGCTTCTAATTCTCGATGCGCTGCATGGATGTCCTTCCATGAATATACCTGTGAACCAATGCAACTGTTAGATAGATTCGAGGAAGATAACTGACGCGAACTAGACCTTCTGAACATAAGTCTTGATAGGTCCATCTCCGTCTCGACCGGTGATGCTTGAAGCGAAGTCATGGCTGAATCTAAGTCAAAGTTTACATCTGGGTTCTAAATGAGTCCCACTTCCAAATGACTTACCCAGCTATAAGAGCGGATTTGTATCCAAAATCTCGCGCACGTAGTGTAGTTCCTTGAATACATAGACGCTTAAACAATATCTGCTTCAGGTCCACCTCTTTTACAACAAATCCTAATAACCGTAGACCAAAATCCATGATCAGAAGTGATTTTTTTTTGTTAAAGTAGGGTAGTCGACTTACCACTCAATGCCGCCAGAAGAATTGCTTTTCCATCGTATGCCATCGCCTCTATGTTGCCCGCCCAGTGACTTTGTCCAACAAAATCAATCACGATATCGACACCTTTCCCCTTAGTAATCTCCTTCACTTCTTTGGCAAAGTCTTGCGTCCTGTAGTTGACACCATGAGTAGCGCCATTCGGTATGGAGCGGAGCCATTCGAGTTTCTCGCTGGTGGAAGCAGTGCCGATGACAGTGGCTCTAGAATGAGGGTGTTTACATGGATAATGAAGCATAAAAATGGATGGAAACCTACGCGCCCCTCACACGAGCAAGTTGTACAGCTGCCAATCCAACACCTGAAGCTGCGGCATGGATGAGGACATTATCTCCATGCTTGATTTGGCCAATCTTGATCAAAGCTTGATATGCTGTATGTCGAGCCTCTTCGTATATATCAATCTATAAAGGAAATAAAAAGAATACCTGTAATGAATGTTTCGGGGATGCTGGCTGCATCAACCCAGCTAAGATGTGACGGCTTCGAGAAGAGATATGCCTCATTGACAGCGATATACTCCGCATAAGCACCCTGTGCTATTCCATGAGCATTTTCAAGATAAGAGAAACTCTAGAACGTACCCCAATCGCAAGACCAAAAACTTCATCTCCCTCTTTCCATTTTGAAACATCTTCTCCCGCCCTGGTTACATGCCCAGAGAACTCTACTCCAAGGATATCGGTGGTTCCAGGAGGCAAAGGATATTCACCTCGACGTTGTATAGGATCCATTCCATTGAGTCCGAAATGCCTTTATCTATGTTGTTTCGACGTTAACTAAATCGAGAGAAGAGATTGGAAATCAATCGCGACGCGCCTTTATCAAAACATAGTCCTTTGGGACTTCTGGCAAGGGCCTTTCCGAAGAAATAGAGATTCTCGATAGGTCCTTTGCCGTCTTTCACAATGATTGCTTGCATATTCGACCGGGTATAGCTATCGTCGAGGTTTTCGAGATGAGTCCACAAACATGACCTTTATGTCAGAGAGGGAATTACCAATCTATCGGTCTCGAGCATCGGCTTCCGTGCGGGGACGCCACAGTCACTGAGTCAGCGTCAGCACTACATAGTCAGCTGATCGAGGACCAAACTCAGTTTTATTCGGGCGCTTGTGCTCAATCCTTTCCTCGCACGACACCGCACGTTGTTGAACTTCCAGAGTGTACTTGGGACTCGGGATGGGGCTAGTCGGACACAGCAGGAAGTATGAGTTGTGGCGTATAATACGGGCCTATAAACCTCCATATATTAGAAATATCGTTACGGGATGAATCCAATTCTGGCTACGACTATTACTAGTACGCGTACTCGTACGTCTACTGTAACTAAAGCTTCGAAACGACTCCGACTACTAATGGTGTCCAAGTAGGAGAGATATCGGGAACGGGAACGAACAACCTGTGGCGAAAATGACCAAGTTATTCCCCAAAGTAAGTATCTAATTTTAATTATTGATACTGCCAAGAAAGACTATATCCAGATAAATAGAAAGATCATCAACTTCATCAACAGCACGGTCCAACAGTGAATAGGTTAAGTAAACGCAAGCCTCTTATAACTTACCTTTTTCGTCCTTCTCGTCCACGATGGATACGACTGATGGGTGGTGATAAAGACCGATAGCTGACCGAGCACTGACTGACTGTAACTGCCAACACGCCAAACGCCAACAACACGCCCACAGCTGTATCAAAGCGACGATTGTCAACGGCTAATAGCTTTAAAGGCAGCAGCTGATTGCGAAACGTACATTCAAACCCAAACATCCCCTCAGACCTCTACATAGATGAGCGTTAGCGTTCAAGACGAGCAGCAATTAATATGGATGGTAACAGGTTAACTGATAATCTCTCTCTCCCTTCACCCGAGCATATCACTCACTCGTCCTTACAGGTTGTTCATCCGGCTTTGGAAAACGCTTCGTACCAGCTATCCTCCGCAGGGGAGACAAGATCATCGCCACAGCTAGGAAGCTAGAATCGATCCAAAACATAGCCTCAGAAATGTCGGAGCAAGGGCTCGATGCAAGAAACCTCCGCATACTGGAGCTGGACTTGGAATGGACCACAGAGAAACTGGAAGAAGTTGTGCAGGATGCGCTAAATACTTGGGGACGAATCGACGTCCTAATCAATAATGGTGGAATTGGGATGAAGAGTCTGATCGAAGAGGCAGAGTATGTGCATGTGTGTACGGAAAGGTGTACCGCTCACCGAATCTTCTTGCAGTGCGCAAAAATTCAAGCGGCAATACCAAATCAATGTGTTTGGCCATGTCGATGTGACTAATGCGGTGCTTCCTTCCATGCGCGCGAGAAAAACTGGGACTATTGTAGTCATTGCAAGTCGGAGCAGTTGGAGAGCAGAAGTACCGGTGAGCACAACATACTGATGGAACGAAATTTCTAAAAATTTCTGACGCTAGTGCTTCAGGCAACTGGTAAGGCCAAATCCCTCTTGTGGGTTCAAAAATTCACTATACACATCATGAAGGGTTGTACGCGTCCTCAAAGGCAGCTCTAACTGGCAAGTTGCATTTTTGGTCGTTCCAGTACTGGAAGACTGATAACGTTCCCGAACACCAGCTTATGGCGAGACTCTCGGAGCGGAGCTCACTCCATTCAACATCCGGGTTCTGATCGTCCAACCATCAAGTTTCCGCACCGAGAGCATGTTAACTTATCCTTACCACAACGACAAACGCATTCCCGAGTACGACTTGATGCGCAAAAAATGTCTCGAGGGCGTAGATGCTTTGCATGGAAATCAACCTGGTGATCCTGTCAAAGCCGTTGAGCTCGTTGTTGACGTGGTACGGGAAGAAGGTAAAGCCAAAGGTAGAAAGTTTCCTCGGTACCTACCTTTGGGTACAAATGCAGGACAAGCTATAAGGGAGAAGACGGAAATGATGTTGAAAGTTCTTGACGAGTGGGAAGATGTTATTGGTGATTTGGATTATGCATCTTTGAATGGAACTAGGAATGAATACGCGTAAAGTAATTGGTTTTATGTTGGACTTTAAGGAATGTGCTTATCGGTAGCTGTAGGCTAATAGTACTATGATACCAATGTCATGGCTTCGGTAAACGACCGCTTTCCTTCTCCGCCATTTGCCACTGTGAATCTAAATGTAGACTACTTCCGCCATAAGTTGTTATCCGGGTTCGAAAAGAAGATTCGGAAAACACAGGCAGTGAACTTGATTCTTCGGTTTGAGACCGCCGATGGAGATGTCGACCATGTACAATCAGAATTACAAGAGTAGGATATATTGCCTGTGAAGGAATACTAATTATCGTTCACGAACCAGAGGAGTTCAGGCGGAAACATACTGAAAAAAGGTCCATCATAGGACCCCAGACGCGCGAAGTAATATTGAAAGCACTGTTTGGAGGCGCATCGTCCAAAAGTGCTAAACACATATCTATGATCTATACAATGTCAGAAAACTTGATTAGGCTCGGACAGCAATACGCACTTGGAGAGCAACATACACCATCCCGGACTCGGTCAAAAACACCAAAACTTTCGCAACAGTGACGCTGTCAGCCCCTACTGTTTTCGTCAATCTTATGTGCTGGCTGCGAAAATTCAAGGTGGCAGTACTAAGCAGAATCTTCGGCCCTGTGTGACTGAGGAACTTACTAGGCCTTGATTCCAATCATGACAGTAGAGAGTAGATTGGTCGCAATACTCATTGAAAAGCCTGCGGCGACAAGATGCCCAGTAACAGTTGACGATATTCGAAGCGCGTCGGGACGTATAGTTGACACAGTTCTTAGACTGGACGAAGTGAGGAAGATTGCTATAAAGTACGTCAGTACAAGGCCGCCGGTTTAGTTTACCTTGAACCAACCGAAGCTTGCCAGAAGCATGAGCGCAGGGAGGATAATGACTTTAGGTCTGTCACTCCAAACGGCATACGCTCTCCAAACAACGATTCCATCCCCAAATATATACTAGAAAAATTTAGGATCTCATCCTCGATCGAAGCTAGGTAATATCGCACCAAGAGACCATTGACCCCACCGAACCACAGCTGAACAATCTGAAGGTTTACTATGCTGCTCTGAGCAAGGGCTAGCCGCTCTTGGAGAGCGAGTTCCGTGTTCTTGACAAGGGTGGTTTGCATCAGTATGAACGCCGCAGAGACGTACGCGCCAAAGTAAACGGTAGTGACGAGTAGAGTGATGATAAGGAGTGTGAAAAGAATCCAGATAGAATGCGTTCTACGAAGTGATCTACCGTTCAAGTTTGTCATAAATGATTATCGCAGGACACATTCTGGGACATCTCACAGTATGCAATACATTGCTAGAGAGGCAAGGATAACGTAGGCTCCTAGAGAACGTACGATTGAATCAGTTGAATCGGGGAGATGGCCAGTAAAGGCAACCACACGTACCGTAAAATAAAGTCAGCGGAACATTGTAAGCAAAAGTACGAACGAAAAGCTCGCCCGTACTTTTTAGCACTTCTATCTCTTGTGGGGTCATAGTGAAAAGGACGCGATATGCTGCTGATACCTTTTATTGGGAAGTATTAGTAAGTACCGAGGTAGGGACAGGGTCGGATAGGGCAGTTCCTTCATCAACCCTCGTTGCTCTGATGTACATAAGATCCCTGCAGAATCAGGAAGCAAATCTGCTTATTATGATCAGTTGGATTTGGCGAGATGTGGCGGAATCCTGTAAAATGAAGACGGATGAGTACATGAGATGCATACTGTACCACCGCTCGAAAACTGGAGAGGCGCGATGTTCTTTGTTCGATCAATTATTGCACACCTGATACGTTGTGCACAGTACTTACCTCCATGAGGCTTAGGCTTTCGGAATGTTACTAGTCTATATTCGCCAAGCCAAACTGTCGGACCTAATGAAATGCAAAACTAGAGTACTTAAAGGAGACGTAGGACGGACTTCAAGGGTGTCAAGTCTGAATCCCAGGGATGCTGGTCGTCACTATCAAATTTCGGTAATTCGATGCGTTCGGTTCAGGACCTCACCAAGGGATTGACGCATTGCAGGGAAAGACATAAGAACAGCGATATAAGTAACAATAAGTGTCCTCTGAGAGAGCAAAAGCAGACTCCAAACCGTAGCACATACTTCGACGAATCTAATACTCCCCCTCAGCAACCACTACTTCCCACTCGTCGCTTGAAAAATACTTCCTCCAATTCGTCTCCTCACCTCCGACACCACAAAATGACAAAAGCTCGAGCTCCGGAAAGTATTTCTTCTGTGTAAGCAGTTTAATCACTTTACGCATGCATTTGAGGGAGATATTCCCGGGCTCTTCCTCTTGCGACTCGTCGTGGTCGGGATATATCAGCTCCGTGATCTTCAACTCCTTCAAGGATGGTGTTTTCCAAAACATGAAGAGGCTGTCGAGGATCTATGTACAATAATAAGACGGATTGTCAATTAAACGGGAAAAAGAGAAATTTGAACATACATTCTCGAGCAGTATGTCAGAACTGGGGAACGAAGCAAAAGTATCAATGATAGTGAGCTTCTTCAACTCCCTAGGTACCTTCGCAGAGGAGTCAGAAGCGGTGCGAAGAGAGGTAACTCCCGTCGCGAATGTATATGGCAGGCATAGCTCCTCAAGGAATTGATAACTGGCCATATCCTTCCAGGTCGGTGGCAATGACAGAGAGTTATAGATATTTGCCCGATCGGTTATCGAACCTCCGACACAGGTCGACATGGATAGACGCAAGAGCTTATGCGGGCCAACGAGGTGGCAAATGAGGTGCGGAGGAAAGCTCAGATGACGGAGATGGTCGAGACGGGAAAGATTAAGTGAGACGGAGAAAGGAAACTTGTCTCCAACTGAATGCTTTGGGTGGACAACATAATCCATTGTCAGCGATTCCAATGTGGGAATTCGGTAGAGGAATTCGCAAAACAATCCAAAATCTTCGACTTCGAAGACCTGAAGAATGCGTAAAGGAGGAGGAGGAGGAACTAAGCTGGAGGAAATCAAGACTTTGGTAAGGGCCCAACAGTCTGAGCGCATTTCAACGAGTTCCATCGTAGTCAAGGGAAGAAATCCGGCAGCTCGAGGGCCGCTACACGCGCAAAGCTCCCCATCGTTATCCTGTAAAATCACTCGAAAGGTCTGTAATTTGACCGTGGACGCAAACTTTTCAATGTTCTTCGCGGTCAGTTCCTGCAAGTTACAGCCTTCCAAAGTGAATGAGATCAAGTTTGGAAGCCGACGGATATTGGCTAAGATTGGAGTAGTAACGCGAGTTCTGGACAAAATGAAAGAGGTAACATTGGTCATTTTTGGCAGGGCGTCAACATAAGTCTTGAAAAACGCCTTCACCATACTTGGATTGTTGACTGAACTAGTGTCGAACCAATCTCGGAAGGCGCATTGCTCAACATGGGAGGCAAGGGACTCGGCAAACAGTTCCCCTTGAGTCAGAGACCTGCAGAAGGGAATATATCCCCCGCTGTCCAAATTGAGCCGGAGAACGATAGATTTAAAGATGATTGGCAGTGTAAGGGCGCATAGAAAGCGGCAAACGAGTGATAAGCTCCTGAAGTCGTTTAAGCGCTTTTCGTTGGCTGGTTGAGATGCAAAAGGGTCGGTGGATGGTTTGAGATATTCGAGTATCTCGAGGTAGAGTTCGACCGGAATCAAAGTGAGCTCTCTATGCCCAGATCGACGCGTTGGAGCTGTAGTTCTTGTTTAGATAGCTGGGTTTGAGAGATAAAACGATGCTCACAGGTCCATTCGTGAAGGCTTCGAATTATAGGTGGCTTAGCGCAAGCTTCAGCTTTCAACTTTTCCCGAAAGAGTGACAATGACATGAAGGTGAGGCATAAGCCGACCCGGCCCGCAAAAAGCACGTGGTCGTTGCAAGCCCTAGATTAGGTTTACTTTTTCGCGGTGGCGCCCATCTTCTCATCTTCTTTGTTACTTGGATTACCACAAGACGCTGCATGCACTACTATACCGAAATTGCTAGTCTTACGTGCAGTCCCTCTGTTCCATATCTTCCTGATTCTAGAAACCCGCAAAACGTACCGAACAATTTCCTCCGAACCCAAGCTGATGATACCTATATCTGCGCCACCTCTGCCCGAGGACTTGGTCGTAGATAGGACCCGCGCAGCTCTCTACGATCCAACCCTCGCTTCCGAAAACTTACAATCACAATCTGGCAGTGAGGAAGTCGCCTTGAACAAACGCAGATGGGAGTCTAGGGAAATCCGCTTCTATACTATCCTTGAGCTAGGTAGATCAGGAGAAAGAGAATCAAGGAATAATGAATAAGGTAAGTAAAAAACGCGTTTTCATTCCATTCGAAGAATTCCCCCTGTTTGTTTAACGAGAAACGCTTCTGTGGCCCTGGCCGTTAAGGTAGAGGAAAAAATCCTAGTGTGCTCGATGTTCCTCTTCGATCCTTCTGGTGTACTGATGCTCATACTTGTTACAGAGTCGTTCTGGACGGCCGAGACGCGCGACCGAGGAAGTCTGATTAGCTTTTTCGATTGCTAGACGTGCAACTGTCTGTCTACTAGACCATATCGCCTAAGATCGTAGCGATAGACGTATTTCAACCTCTCATTGAATAATCTATATCACCACCTCGTAGACTTCGATGACTACCCATTACGCTAGAACCGCAGAACAGCATGTTCTTTCTTCGAACTTTGCGCGATAGCATTATTCCATAAGCACTGGCATTGACATAGTTGTCTGGCGAAATTTGGGTACAACTCTTCTTCCGTACTAGATGCCAAGCGCAAGACGCCTCCTCCTCATAATATTCTACTTTGATGTTCTACATGTGCGTCATACTGTTAGTAGTCCTTGGATCAAGCTCTTATGGGATGTTTGTGGACTGATGTTTCGCAGTAATCTTTGCAGGAAACTAGGTAATTCATCGGTCAGATATCGTCAAATCTCTCGCTCCGATTGTGGTACCATATTGGGGCAGAGGGCAGTTACCAAGCCAAAGCAAGTAGACAATGCGTCTCCTCCGTGGTTCTCCCTGGTTGTTTCTGGGGTAAATTCGGTGCACGGCGAATGCTCCGGTGAAATCCCTTCCTTTCGAATCATGGACTATGGTGTATTTTCGGGAGTTCGGAAAGATCCTTCACCCTCCTAGTAGATTTTGCTATCTACAAGGTCTGTTAACGGAGATGCATCTCGAAGATCTCGACTGGAGAAGCACTGTGCACACTGCTCATCTCATTATTATTATTTGTCAACGCTTCGGTCGCCACCTTCAAGCTCGGACCGACACTGGACCAGTATACGATAATCGAATGGTACGGCGTTGCTTTGAGATCGAGAAGATTACCCTCAAATTCTGATTTTCTTTTTCCAAAGGTTATCCCTGAACTTGATATAGTTCCGAGGTCGAAAGCATCGAGGTGTACGTACTGAGAACGATACTGTTCAATGATTAAAGGGATTTGCCATCGACTCCAAACCTTCAGCATAAAATGCATGAATCTTTCCGACGTTTGTGCATTTAATTAGTGTTTCGTCATGGCTCCGAAAAGGGAACAGACGGATCCATAAACGATATTGGACATTCTACCTAAACGCATTCAGTCGGTGCATTGTGCTCGGTTCTTGCAATTCCTTATCTGTCTTGGCCTTCCTTACCTTTTGAGATTTCACCGTTATTCTCTTGGTTGTTTATCCGATCTTGCATATGCACTTCGGTGCAAATCAATTCGGGAAATGGCATACTGCTCAATCTCATCTCGCTAGTACTACTACGGTATGTCATACGTTTGCGTAAACGAGAATAGCTTATTTACTTATAACAGCAGAGTTATAACGAGTAGCATTCAAATTCGACCACGTACCCTGGTCGTTTTATCTCTCTTCCCTCCAGAAGCATATATATAGTGGCTTATGACGGTACCTCCCTCACCATCCTTAGCCATGAACCCTCAAGCCCATGGCCCGCCAAGTCCAGACAAGGCCATACGGATTCAACGGACCAATGAATATCCTCATGAAGTGTGGTTCTTCTTGGCGTGTATGATAGGGCTCATCGCTGTATTCCGCTTCCTGGCCTTTGCCTCTTCGAAGGTATTCAGACGCTACAACATTCATCCCTCCCGGGACTCGGAAAAGGGATGTAGTAGCCAGTCTACTAACAGAGCACTCAACTTTCGAAACATCCCGTTGGCGCTGGTAAACTTGTACCGGATAGCGGCCTTTCGTTTCACGTTCGACTTTGGGTCTTTTACCATCAACCTGGCAGAGGTCGTACTCACTTTGATGTATATCGCTGCACTCTTTGTATGGGCGTTCATCAACAGTAAGTTATCGGTCTCTTCCTCCTCTTATTCTGAGGCTCTTTCTTACTCTTTTCATAGCTACGGATCTTTCTGGTACCAAGTTCGATGAGACGTACTGGAGTAATCGTGCTGGGGCTCTGGTTGCTAGTCAATTGCCCTTGATCACGGTTCTTGGGACAAAAAATAATGCAATATCTTGTATGCTGCCAGCTTTTGAATTTGGAATCAGGATCTGATAATCGTCCACTTGACAGGGATAACAGGTGTTTCCTTTGAAAAAGCAAGTCCCAAGTATATGTATTCAATGATTATGCAAACTAACCAAACCAAATTCTAGTTGAACCATCTCCACCGCATGTCCGCACGGGTGGTTTTCGTATTGGCTTGGGTTCACGCAGGATCGAAAGTAAGTTTTTTTAGAACGTATCAAACGATGCAGGCGTATTGACCAAGTCGACAATCATTGTAGATACAATCGGGGTACGTTTTTCATTGGGCGCTGCCACAGTCTGAACTCATGTCCATGAAGGCTTTCGAAAGACCTCGGTCAAGCATGGTTAACCTCGGGACTTTTAGCCGTTTCTTGTTTTTCATTATTGAACATAATCTCTGTCAGACCTGTGCGAGCTCGGGCGTACGAATTCTTCTTCTATAGCCATCTGGCTTTAGTTCTGTACGGTTTGATTTCCGCTAGCTTAAGTAGCCGTCATAACTGACATTTACTCATAGGTTATTTCTCGTTGGAGCTTATTTTCATACCAAAGAGTTTTCGTGAGTACCATTACACTTTATTCAGTTGATGATTGATTGCTAACAACCTTTTAGCTTCCAAACCTACGTATGGCCTTCATTCGTCGTGTGGGGTGTAGACCGAGCCATTCGTGTCGTCCGATTGATTCTGTTAAATCACTCGTTTTCTGGAAAGGGAACGCTTGATGCTACTACCGAGCTCCTCACTCCCAAATTAGTGCGCCTGACTCTCAAAAGGCCACAACACTTCAAGTGGTCTCCAGGTCAAGTCGCTTATCTCATCACACCAAGCGTATCTACATTGCCATTCGAAGCCCACCCGTTCACGATCGCCAGCTACGATTCACAGATGTTGGCAAGCCGCGAAGAGCTTTCGTCTTCTGCTGAATCGACTGACTCTTCCAAGAACAATGTTAACGTATCCAGCTCGTCTCCCCAGTCGCACTGGAAAGGAGATTGTTTTCTTAATCAATGTTAAAGAGGGGTTCACGAAACGCCTCTCCCAGATTGCGGCTCGGAAGGGTACGTTCAAGGTTTATGTGGATGGTCCCTACGGACATAGTCACGACTCGAGCTCATATAACACGAGCGTTTTTATTGCTGGTGAGTGCTTTTGTAGGTCCCATGTACTCATATAAATTGACAATTACCTTAAAGGTGGCACTGGTGTCTCATATACGCTTCCACTATTGCTCGATACGATTGAGTACGTCCTGGAAATTTGTTGGTAACAAAGTCCTTACAACACTCTCTTCTAGATGCGTCCGTAAGGGCCAAAGTATCTGCCAGCGAGCGACTTTCATCTGGTGCATACGTGACTCCGGTAAGCGCTTTGCTTGAGCTGACTTGGTCAATGTTAATGGATAAATGCGAGTAGAGCACATCAAGTGGATATCTGACATGCTAGTTCAAGCTCTCACTCAAGCCCCTGATTCTTTGAAGATCGACATCCGTATATTCGTCAGTGGGTCTTCCCGATCCTCAGAATCCTTAGACCTTAGGACCTACGATTATGCTGAGGATTCTGGGAGTGCCAGTGCCGAATCAACCCCCGCACAGACACCTATTTCCGAGAAGGGTGTCGGGATACCTTCCTCAGACTCCGTATCAATGCTCAAGCTCACTCATCTTCCATCGGTGAAGGTGTCACAGGGAAGACCGATATTGGCCAAGCTCCTTGCTGAGGAAGCCGAGGAGACAAGCGGTGGGTCAATGTGGGTGACCGGTGAGTTTTATTAATTTGAGATATGTTTGTTTCCCTCCTTGCTCAACGTGCTTAGTTTGCGGATCGCATTCCATTGCCAACGCTGTTAGAAAAGGACTCAGGTTTCCCGTGTCCGGGCCTTCAGTGGTTTTGCGTGGCGGGGCAAGTGTTACTTTGCATGTAGAGTCTTTTGGGTATGCATGAGCTGTATTACTACGATATGGTCTACAGACCATAATACTGCATTATGATTCGGAAGTTAAACGTTCTGAGCGTTGGAAACCAGATGCTTCTCGGTATTGGTAAGTATCACACACCTCAACCTATTTCGAACAGATGTTCGAGTCGCGGTCTTGAAATTGCGTTGAACTTACTCATCCGCAATGCTCAGTCAGCCTTCTCAGTAAGCCTGGATAATGAACTTACTCAGGTCTATCTTTCCGCCGTCACTGTAGTATAAAATAATCTCTTTTTTTTTTTTCTTTGCCCATAATCATGGCTCTTCCGACTACTACCAAGGAATATTTCTGGACAGGAGTAAGTCTAATGAAGTTTCTTTGAACAATGCGCCATTGAACAAGGATTTCCCAGTTTGGTTCTCTTGCCAACCTCTCTTTCAGAGAGTCAACGCTTCCGCCTCTTAAATCTCATGAAGTCCTTGTTAAGATTCATGCAGTTTCGTTGGAGGTAATTACGTCAGACTAACTGATGTTACACCGGCTATGACTTCAACTTTGCCGTGACACATCACTGAAAAAGCGCTTATCGTTCGTTAGTTGTGCTGCACTGACTCCATACATACATGTGTGGGTCCTGTCCCGATCAAGAGCGGTGATACCGTTCTTATCCTTGGTACAGGTGGCGTTTCAGTGTGCGTATCGTCGATCTAATTACACTGGTTTCATTGAACCAACCCATCTTCTAGCTATGGCCTTCAATTTGCTCTCGCTTCAGGGGCGAAGGTCATTGTTACCTCTTCGTCGACGAGAAGCTAAAAAGTGGGGTAAAATCCTTACATTGCGAACACCAAGGACGCCGATTGTATGGATCCATCCACCGATACAAATCGCTTTCACGGTTTGGTCGACCGCGCCTACCACCTAACAATTACAGTAAGTTAGTTGTCTTTCCTCCACATTGCAAATTAGATTATGGTAGAAAAAAGAACATACATCGAGAATATGATCCACTCTTCTTCCACCAGTAATCTGAAGAAGCTTTTCTTGCCACTCGAGCGTTTTCTTATAGTTGATCACATACTGAGCACCAAGCTTGGTGGCAAGCAACATCGGCTGCTGTGCCCTGTTACGCGAATGAAGGTAACGGATATCTAAGAGCTTGTAAAATCGGGAAAGCTTGCTATATTCGTGGCATCCAGATCGGATCCGTCGCTCAGTGAGTTTTGTTTTCGTCTCCCTTTACGTCCTCTCCTCCATCATTTTTTCACCAATCTTCACCTGGTTCTCCGAATCTCATTTTGTGCATACATATTATAGATTCAAAGACATGAACCGACTGCTCGCTTTACACCCTGAAGTGACCCGACCTGTTATCGACAGGGTGTTTTTTCCTTCGAGGAAACGCTGCAGGCATACAAGTACCTGCAGTCTCAAGCTCATGTAGTAAAGGTTGTTATCAAGGTAGCATGAATAGATACTTCCATGCTCTTATAAAAGCGATAGTCTCTGTAACTAGATGATTATTGAAGTATGTAGGAGAATCGATATTGTTAAAAGCAGCCCAAACAAAATCCATTCGGATCAAATTTCAACTCTTTCAAAAAAACTTGAACAGTATAATTGATATTGAACGAACTAGTCGCATCGCAAATGTGTCTCGCTTGGCAATCTTCCACGCCGAAGTGTCACCACTCAGCATGGACACAAGTGTGCGGTAATCGACTGGTAAGGTGGACTGATAAGATTACCCTTCGATCAATTCTGATTCTCCTTCTCTGCGAACAGACACTGTGCCAGTACACGATAATCGTACGATGTTGCATGGAGATCGAGAAGATTACCTTCCAATTCTGTTTTTCCCTCTCCAAAGCGCGGACAGACAGTGGACTAGTACACGATAATCGAATGGTATACAGTGTTGTATGGAGATCGAGAATGCGCTCCAAATCTGATTTTCCTTTGGAAAGGTTATTCCTGTGTAATAAAATCTTCCTCCTTTCTTTTCTGAGCTTCTGAGCTCGAAGCATCAAGGTGTACGTACCGATAACGATGATTAAATTCGACTCCGAACCTCCAAGGTAAGATGCATGATCTTTCCGAGGTCTGTGCACCTCTTGATCTTCATGGCCCCGAAATGGGTACTGGCAGATCCATGAACGATATTACCTGAACGCATGCAGTCGCAGTCGGTCAATTGCATTATGCACTATCCTTGCAAATCCTTATCTGTCTTGCACTTACCTTTTTGGATTTGTCTTGGTTGTTTATCAGATCCTAGCCTTCGGGGGCGAAAGTGAAAGGTACTCAATCTCACCTCATCTCGCGAGTACCACTACGGTATGTCATACGTTTGCATAAACGGTAATACCTTATTTACTTATAACAGGGGAGCTAGAACGAGTAGTATTCCCCGTACCCTGGTCGTTTTGTCTTTCACTCATGACCGTAGCTCCCTCATCACCCTCGGCCATGCTCACTCGGGCCCATGCGTCGTCAAATCCAGACAAAGCGATACGGGTTCAACGGGCCAATGAATACCCTCATGAAGTGTGGTTCTTCTTGGCGTGTATGATAGGGCTCATCGCTGTATTTCGCTTCCTGGCCTTTGTCTCTTCGAAGGTATTCAGACGCCGCAACTTCGATCTCTCCCAGGACTCGGAAAAAGGATTCAGTAGCCAGTCTACTAACAGAGCACTCAACCTTCGAAACATCCCGTTGGTGCTGGTAAACATGTACCGAATAACGGCCTTTCGCTTCACGCTTGACTTTGGGTCTTTTTCTATCAACCTGGCAGAAGTCGTACTCACTTCCATGTATATGGCTGCACTTTTTGTATGGGCGTTCATCAACAGTAAGTATAGGTTTCTTCCTCCTCTTATTCTGGCACTCTTTCTTACTCTTTTCATAGCTACGGATGTTTCTGGTACCAAGTTCGATGTGGCGTATTGGAGCAATCGTACTGGGGTTCTGGCTGCTAGTCAATTGCCTTTGATCACGGCTCTCGGGACAAAAAATAATGTAATATCTTGTATGTTTCCAGCTTTTTCTGTGGAATCAGGACATAATAACCGTCAACTTAACAGGGATAACAGGCGTTTCCTATGAAAAAGTAAGTCTCAAGTATATCTCGATCAGTATGCTAAATCAAATCCTAGTTGAACTATCTCCACCGCATGTCTGCACGGGTGGTTTTCGTATTGTCCTGGGTTCATGCAGGATCGAGAGTGAGTTTTTCAAGAATTCGAGGGTATCAAGCGATGCTAGGGTATTGACTAAGTCGACAATCATTTAGATACAATTAGGGTAAGTACTTGATCTGAGGGCTGCCACATCTAACCTCATGTCTATGAAGGCTTTCGAAGGACCTCAGTCAGCCATGGTTAATCTGGGGACTTTTAGCCACATCTTGTCTATCATTGTTGTGCATAATCTCTATCAAGCCTGTGCGATCTCGGGCGTATGAATTCTTCTTCTATAGCCATCTGGCTTTAGTTCTGTACGGTTTGACTTCCATTTGCTTAGATAGCCGTAATAACTGACCGTTTACTTCTAGGTTATTTCTCGTTGGAGCTTACTATCATGTCAAGAAGTTTTCGTAAGCACTGCAACCACTGTATTCATCAGCCATGATTGATTGCTAACAACCTTTTAGCTTCCAAACCTACGTCTGGCCTTCATTCGTCGTGTGGGGTGTAGAAAGAGCCATTCGTTTCGTCCGGGTGATTCTGCTCAATCACTCATTTTCTGGAAATGGAACGCTTGACGCCACTACCGAGCTCCTCACTCCCAAATTGGTGCGCCTAACTCTCAAAAGGCCGCAACACTTCAAGTGGTCTCCAGGCCAAGCTGTTTATCTCATCACACCAAGTGTATCTACGCTTCCATTCGAAGCTCACCCGTTCACGATCGCCAGCTACGACTCCCAGATGTTGACAAGCCCAGAAGAACTTTCGTCTTCTGCTGTATCGACTTGCTCTTCCAAGAACAATGTTGACGTACCCAGCTCGTCTCTCCAGTCGCACTGGAAGGAGGTGGTTTTCTTAATCAATGTTAGGGAGGGGTTCACGAAGCGCCTCTCTCACATTGCGGCACGGAAGGGTACATTCAAGGTTTATATCGATGGCCCGTACGGACATAGTCACGACTCGAGCTCATATGACACGAGTGTGTTTATTGCTGGTAAGTGCTTTTGTAGGCCCTATGTGCTCGCATAAATTGACAAATGATTACCTCCAAGGTGGCACTGGAGTCTCATATACGCTTCCGCTATTGCTTGCTACGATTGAGTAGGTCCCGGAAATTTTTTGGTGACAAAGCCCTTACTGCACTCACTTCTAGAGGTGCCCGCAAAGGACAAAGTATCTGCCAACGAGTGACTTTCATCTGGTGCATACGTGACTCCGGTAAGCGCTCTGCTTGACCTTGGTACTTACTCGGTCAATGTTAATGGATAAATCCGAGTAGAGCATATCAAGTGGATATCTGACGTGCTAGCTCAAGCTCTCACTCAAGCTCCTGATTTTTTGAAGATCGACATCCGTATATTCGTCACTGAGTCTTCCCAATCCTCAGACTCCTTAGACCTTAGGTCTTACGACTAT
Source organism: Gymnopus androsaceus JB14 (assembly GCA_009733575.1). NCBI lineage: Eukaryota > Fungi > Basidiomycota > Agaricomycetes > Agaricales > Omphalotaceae > Gymnopus > Gymnopus androsaceus. Next base: position 38,545 of record ML769489.1, on the reverse strand, counting down.
GCTGAGGAATCCGGGAATGCCACTGCCGAATCGACCCGCACAGACACCTATTTCCGAGAAGGGAGTCGGGATACCTTCCTCATCAGTGCTCAGGCTCATTCATCTTTCATCAGTGAAGGTGTCACAGGGAAGACCGATATTGGCTAAGCTCCTTGCTGAGGAAGCTGAAAAGACAAGAGGTGGGTCAATGTGGGTGACCGGTAAGTCTGGTTGCTTTGAGATGATTTTTCTTCTTGCTCAACGTACGCAGTCTGTGGATCGCATTCCATCTGCCAGCGCTGTTAGAAAAGGACTCAGGTTTCCCGTGTCCGGGCCTTCAGTAGTTTTGCGTGGCGGGGCAAGTGTTACTTTGCATGTAGAGTCTTTTGGGTATGCATGAGCTATCACTACAGTCCGTAATAGGAAGCTGAGAAACGTTACCGACGGCCCGAGATCCGATCCGATCAAAAAATTCAGCTCTTTCTTCTTCCTTGAAGTCATCTTCGTCGAGCAGATCCCGACTCAATGAACCATCCCGCTTGGCAATTTTCCACACCATAGATTCCGATGAGAAACATCTATGCGGGAGGACATAGTCACATAGTCTTAGATATCTTCTCTGCTTCTCATGATCCTGGGGTTGAAGTACTTGAAGTATACATAGTCTTTTACTCACATGCATCGTGAATGAATTGTACAGAATTCATTGAAGTCGTAAAACCTAAAGAGTGGCTATCTTTCACGCAACGTTCATCTTCATGGATCCCGTCTGCGAAATCTCTCCAAACGCGAAAGAAGGGATGGCAGAAGTAGACATGAAGGGTACCATCTCGCATATCGAGGCGTTTGTGGGCTCGGAGAAAGATTTTGAGTATGCTAACGAAGATGCAGCTACTTTCCATGAGAGGGAAGCAGGACGTTTGATTCTGGACCCAGCGTATGTGCTGAATCATCTGCTGCCACTTATTTCCCTCACCTCTAGTTGCTTTTAGACAAGCTCGGGTTGAGTTCGGAGAGGTTTTCACCTCTCGACTTAAACTGACGGAAGATGGATCCACAATTTTGTGGCCTCAACCTACCGATGATCCTTTGGATCCCCAGAATGTGGGCAGTTGGTTTTTGTAGCCTTGATCAAGTTCTACCTAGATGGCTAATAACTCGACTTATAGTGGAGTAGTCGCAAGAAAGCCTGGCATTTGATGATCATGTCCTTGGCTGCCACCCTTCCAACTTTCGACTTCGGAATAGGTAATTTTCCTCTCTCTATCAACAAATACTTCTTAAATCGTTCGCGGCTCAGCAATTGCATCGGTATTTCCGCTGTCTGTCCAATTTCATACTACAACTGGAGAGATTAACGACCTCACTTCCAAGTAAATATGTCGCTTTCTTTTGGAAAAACGCAGTTCTAATTATACACCATTTCTAGCTGGGCTGTCTTTCTTCAAGGCAAGTTCATTTCCCCGTACATCGTTGAGGGATTACTTTATCGACAGATCTGATCAAGGCTGGGGTGGAATCTTTGCGTAAGTTGATCCTTTCTTGATGTCAATGTGACCCGATCGGAATCGACCATGGGTAGAATCGTGAGTATCCACACTGCTGTTCTATGCACGCAAATACTGAATCAACTGTAGATCCTTATGCACCGTTATGGTCGACTCCCTGTGTTGTTTTGGTCTCAAGTGTGCACTCAGTTACTTTCAGCAGTTGCGAGTCGCGACACTGACGATACTCAATTTATAGCTCTTGGCCCTAGGATTCCTCGTAGGAATAACTTTTGCACCGACGATAAAAGTTCTCGCAGGTGCGCAAGTCTTGTAATGTTATGGAATGCTTTTAATGCTTTTGATAAAGCAATGCGTGGTCTCAATGGTTTTTTTGGGTGAGGCAAGTTTATGTTTACTTTGGAGACTCAACTCAATACCGTTACAATAGAACTGGTCCTCAAATTACCGTATGCCTTTCAAACTTGGTTTTTGTCTAATCTATTCGGATGAAATTGGATGATAGGGCCTGTTCGTCATTAATGATATGTACCCGTTTCATCTACGAGCTCGAATGGTCAATTATCCGCACAATTGTCCTGTTTCGAACCAGCTCACCTATTTGTAGATTGGGATTTGGGCTACGGCGTTCATTATAGGCCCACACTTATCTCCGTTTGTCTTTGGATTCCTCGTTGCCAGAGCTAGTTGGCGTTGGGCGTTTGGGATAGGATCCATTTACGGCTTGTTGGTGCTACTTTTGATCATGTTTGGGATGGAGGAAACGTGCGTATATAAAGTATCTTAATTTTGAACGATGCTTGAACTCACGTATGCCTCTCTATCTTTGTCAGGATGTATGATCGCAAAGGAATTCGTAAGATAATAGGTCCCAAAGGGTTTTGGGCCCGATGTGCAATTCTCCTCGGCATACCAGGCTGGAAAACATCCTCGCAGGCACCCAAATGGAAAGAGTTGATCATGGAACATTTGAGGATCGTATGGAGACCGCACTTTGTGGGGATATATTTATACGAGGTCCGTCAACCATCATTTGGGTTCTCGATTTTTTTAATGCATCTAAACTATGTCCAACCAGGCAATGGTGTTTGGTTTCGTCATTGGCATCACTGTGGGTGTATCGAATACTCGGTTACTTTCTTTCTTAACTGTACGCCAAATCCCATTGAAACCAGATCACCAATACTATCTTTCTTCAAAGTCCTCCCCCATTCGGCTTTGGCTTCAGTCAAACCACGGTCGCGGCGATTTACGCTACTCCAGTTGTAAGAGGACCACTTTCAACCCTCCGTATAGCACCCGCTAATGTTTTTTTTATGTCCAGGTTTCCGTATTCATTGGAGAAGCATTAGGAAGGTATCTCAATGACTGGATCATGTATTACTGCGTTCGTCATAACGATGGGGTTTTTGAAGCTGAATCTCGACTTTGGTGCGTGTAGTATTGAATACTGTACAATTTTACAGTAACAGCTTATGTTGGGACCTTCTACTAGGGCATGTTACATTTCCACTCCAATATACCTGGCTGGATTCCTCCTCCTAGGCGCTGCATTCCAAAACCACTTCTCTATCGCTGTTGTGGTGGTTGCATGGGTGCTTTGCAATATTTCGTATCTGATGATTACTGTGACGGTTTGTGGGTGTAGCTTTTCATTCTTTGCGGTGTTAACGTTCACTGATGTACTCTGACGGGTTATTAGATGCGTATTGCAATGATTGCTTTCCTGGGCATCAGGTCAAGTCTTTTCATAGCGAAGGAAGGAAGGAATCCTTTTACTTACTTTTGATGCTTAGGGCGCAGTCAGCGCAATATTGAATCTCGCGAGAACCCTTGGAGGTATGCGCACCGCACTATATCCGTTCCATTTTACGATTAACTTCGAATTGGGAACCCGCAGGATTTAGTGTCGCATACTATCAAGTACCATGGTCGACAAAACATGGCGCATTGCAGACGTTGGGTCTTGAAGCTGGGTAAGTGAATATCTAAAGATCATTTCTGAATTTTCCTTATGTTTACTAATTCTTAGTATCGTATGTGGTCTATTTGTCCTTGTCGTTCCTATGCTTCAATACAAGGGCAGAGCTATTAGGGTATGTATATGTTTTCTCCCGTTCTTGATAAGGTCTTGTTTGCTTATGCCTCTAACGCCCCTCAAGCAACGATTTTCTATTTAGGGTTCTTCTGGTTGGATGGCATCATGGGTTTGAATTTTTCCACATCATGTACTTGTAGAACGTCAATCGTCAATATGGAAGTCTCATCATTTCCGCCAAGCCCGCTGTAACTGTTACCGCAAGACTGGACTGAGCTGGATGAATACTAGAGCTAGCAAATGTTGATGTTTACTTGGAAATGTTGCGTCTCGACGACGTCTAGACCGTTGCGTCGGTTATCAGCCCCTGAATGCTCAGGCGGCGAATTGGTCGGTCACCGCACAGTGATGCGGCTGTAGCGAAAAAAATCTTTCCAACTAGTTGCAACGAGGTTCATTTTGGCTTGAAAATTTTAGTGAACATCATAGCCTGTCTATATTTACCTTTACGACTTTGAAAGTACAGCTAAAATTATCGATCAATGCTTACTTTGCAGGTATTCAACATGCCATCAACTCAATTCGTTTCAAAGCAACCATTTTTTTTTGGAACCAAGGGTCTATTTACATCTAGAGCGAGACCACTTCGTACTTACGATTCATTCCGGAATAAAGTGATTACAGAGAGCGGCTAGGCCGGATCAAATGATCGTATTGGAGCAGTGTTGAAATGTCGATCAAGGTCTAAATAAAGCTTTTTCCTCACAAGCACATGGTGAGCAACGGCGAGCGAGCATAACTTCCTCCTTACTACCATCTACCCCCTCTTGTTCCACGGCTCTTGTTCATTCCTTATAAACTTTTAATTCTCCAAGACTTGGGGCCTCTTTAAGCAATGATTCCTCTACCGCCACTGGTTGCTATCGCCGCCTGGCTGGCAACAAACATTTCACCTGCACGAGCAGTTACAGCTGGTTCAGTTGTTAGCGGTGGAAATACAACTGTTAGCGCAATGATGGTGAGTCTAAACTTTCGTACAAAGTTGGTTTATCGATCAAGTTTTTCTAGATGTTTGTCGGAAATTCGGAAAAAGTCTACATCCTCGACAAAGCAGAAGGAAATGCTGCTCAGATTAATGGCCATCCAGCATGGGGTGCTGTCTGGTCAGTTTTCGCCGAAAATTTATTCAATCGTCGTCTAATATATCTTTTTAGGGATATGAACACACATACCTCATTTGCGATGGAAGTCGTGACTAACGTGTTCTGTGCATCCGGAATGCATCTACCTAATGGCTCATACGCGACTTTTGGCGGCAATGGCGCCGTCGGTGTTGGAGGAAACATCGGTTCGAACACTACGGACGGAGGAACCGCTGCTACCTTCGATATGACGTACCAGGACTACGACGGCCGAAATGCGATCCGTATTCTCAATCCGTGCACTGACGGTGACGACTTCACCTCAGCGGAATGCGCATGGTTCGACAACCCTTCTGTTCTCGCTATGCAGAAAGAACGATGGTACTCTGCTGCCGAGGCTCTTGCTGATGGTACCGTTGTGCTCATTGGAGGTTTCGTCAACGGAGGTTATATCAACAGGAACTACCCTAACACTGACCCCGAGTACGAAGGTGGTGCTGCAGAACCCACGTACGAGTTTTATCCTGCCAATGGTCGCACTGCTACTGTCATGAATTTCATGATAAAAACTTCGGGTTTGAACGCGTATGCCCACACATATCTCATGCCTGACGGACAAATGCTTGTTCAGGCCAACTACTCGACGAGTGAGTTATCCAAATATTTTGATTTTTCTCTCTATAATTTTTTTTCTTTTCGCAGTGCTCTGGGATCCTGAAACCAACACGGAGACCGACCTTCCCGACATGCCTGGAGAAGTCGTCCGTGTATATCCTGCCTCTGGTGCTGTTGCCATGCTTCCTTTGACTCCAGCCAACAACTATACACCCACCGTACTCTTCTGTGGTGGTTCAAACATGACTGACTCACAGTGGGGGAATTACTCGTGGCCTGTTATCGACACATTCTATTATCCTGCCTCTGCTGACTGTCAGCGTCTTACTCCTGAACCTACCGATGGCTCCACGCCCGCGTACGTTCAGGACGATGACATGCTTGAACCTCGTACCATGGGCCAATTCATCATCTTACCCAACGGCAAGCTGCTAATCGTCAACGGAGGAGAGAATGGCACTGCAGGATACTCGGAAAACACTGACACGACTTTGGAGTACGGCCAGATGCCCTACGGGATGTCGTTGGCTGCAGCTCCAGTTTTAACACCTGCCATTTACGATCCTGATGCCAACTCCGGTAGCCGTTGGTCGAACGCCGGACTCGAAGCAGCTAGTCTTCCCCGTCTATATCACTCCTCTGCCATCCTTCTCCCGGATGCTTCTGTCCTTATCGCTGGCTCAAACCCTAATGTCGATGTGAACACTACAACATTCTTCCCCACAACTTACGAGGCGGAAATCTTTTATCCATCCTACTTTTCTTCCAGCACTCGTCCTGTCCCTACCGGTATACCTACCACTCTTTCATATGGTGGCTCATACTTTGACATAGCCATACCTCCGTCATCATATTCTGGTCCCGCCAACGATGCGGCTGCCAACACGACTGTAGTGGTTATTCGTCCTGGATGGACAACACACGCCATGAACATGGGGCAGCGTTATCTTCAGCTCAACACCACTTACACGGTAAATGATAACGGCACTATCACCATGCATGCCTCCCAGATGCCTCCCAATGCCAACCTCTTCCAACCTGGACCCGCCATGGTGTTCGTCGTCGTCAACGGGATTCCTTCCAACGGCTCTTTTGTCATTGTTGGAACTGGAAGTGTCGAGACGCAACCCCTTTCTTCCGCTAGCGAGCTCCCGGCTAGCGTACTCGCCTCCTCAAACGCCTCTGGCAGCGGCACCAACACTTCTTCTTCATCCGACAACAGCGCAAGCTCATCATCACATACTGGTGTCATCATAGGTAGCGTTGTCGGCGGTCTCGTAGTTCTCGGTGTACTTGGTGCGCTTATTGGCATTTGTGTTTCTCGGCGTCGGCGTGCTGCGAACCGTGCTCCCAACACCTACGCGATGGGAGATGCGAAATCGCCAGTCGTCGGAAATTACAACATTCGATATGGTGGTGTTGCGGCGGGAGCAGGCGCAGCAGCTGGTGCTAAAGAAGGCTTGACTGCTGACCCGTATTATCATCAGGAATATAATACGAGTTCCGAGTGGAACCAGAGTAACGTTGCATTGACTGCACCGACGTCGCCGTACCACGACGTGCCTAGAAGAGAGAATGGAATGAGCATGGATGTTGATCCGTATGCTTCAGATTCGCGGTTGAGTACAACTACGCCGGATTATGGACGGCGAAGATTTTAGACTATGGGACACTTTTACATTTAATATATATATGACCTTCTTTTCGATTAGTTCTACAGTAATGACATGATTTGCCTGTTTTCTGCTTCTTCAGACGTCGGACTGTAGCACTTGTAGCCTTCTTTGTATATACCACACTGGATTCGAACGCTTGCATGAAGGTATATCGCAACAAGCATGAAATAAATGAATTCAATCGAAGCAAGTATTACAAAGTACGTACAGTCCGTCCAGGTATGGTACTATGTGCATTATACGTCTACAATTTTTAAGATAGATACAAAAGGTATTAGATCACGATCATCATGACCTCCACGACGGCGAGTTTCTGAGTTGCGGAGGTGATGGGGCATTCGAATATTGCGAAACGGACAGTCGCGAGCCTGATGGTCCTGCAACGCCAGAACCCGAGCCGAACCCGAACCAGAACCAGAATATGCGGACGCTCCGCCCGAGTAGCTTCCAGAACTGTTAGAGTTGTTGCCCACAACCTCCGGTAGTGACTCGGGGAGGAAGAGCGGAACTGTAGGGAGAAGCTCAAATAATTGCTGAACAACAGCGCGAGATCTCGGTCCGCCTACAACCTCGGGGGCATTCATGACAGCGTGTACCTGAGCATCTTGGTTGAGGGGCTCATCTCGGCCGTCAGCGAATGACATGGTCTGCGCGGACGGTGAAGAAGCATTGAGGGAACTAATGCCTCGCCCATCCCAGGTACAGCGGATATCATTTCCGGGAATAATTTGCGCTAGACGTCCAGTCTCCAGATGGCGGACTTCGATGAAACGAGAGTCGAAAAGGAGTACATAGGGTGCGTGCAAAGCGACGCGTTCTGCAGTACCTTCCCACTCGATTGTTCCCGCGGCGCGATTGGGGTCACCATGTTTGTCAACATAAACTCCAAATTCTGGAAACAAAGAAAATTAGAACAGGGATTAAGACTGCCAAATGACCGCGTACCAGTGTAACACAGCAGGAATTCATCCTCCCCTGACTTGAACATCCCCAGCGGACGACATGACTCGCAGCGTTTGGCAAGGTATGCTGATCTGGGCTCATCTCTTTGCAATCCTGGGATTGTTACACTCTTGAAGCTGAATCGTGATGAACGTCGTTAGGAAGAATGATAATAGTGGAAGAATGATACATACTCATTCAGATTCATGATTTCGAAACCTTTGGAACACAAGATCGCAATCGTTGCTTTCAAGAAGATGAGGTCGTATGACTCTGACGGTAGGAAGAAATCCTAAAAAGCACATTCAACAATGGTCCACGAAGATGTCCAAATTTAGCATACCCTATAGATCTTGAACCACTCGGACCTGGGAGATCGGACAAACAGCCTCGAGGCAAGCCCAGAGGGTGCCTTGGCCCGCTCGTTGATCTTTTCACTGACCGGTTCAAGGACACGGAAAATGCTATCAAGCTGGTGGAGGGATGGAATGAGTCAAGTGGCGAAAAGTTGAGTGGTTGCACGCTTACCCCTCTCTTTTTCATATAAATGACAAGCGTTCTCCCATGTAATGTTCCGACAGTAAAGAAATGCACGTCCTTGCTACCATTGAGCTTTTGTGGAACCTGCGAGGAAGCGTTGGCCGATGGTGAGGAAGGAACGAGGGCTTCGATATGGTATGCAAATAGCGACTGTTGAATTGGATGATTAGTATCACTCTGAGGACACTCGAACTACATCACAAACCTTGTCCGCCAACACCAGGAATATCCCATAGTCTTCCAACATCGCACATTGTGTGACGAGTTTAAGATGGAGAACCCGTCGCATAGCTATAAAATCATCAGTGAAAACATCCAACTGCGCGACAGTAACTTACACTTTGGATCATGTCTAAACCCAATCCAAACGCCCTCGGCACACCCAACAGCAACCAAACCTCTCCCATCCGCGGTGTCTAAGTCGAATAGATTAGTCAATGGGAATATTATCCAGGGTAAACACTCACTGAAGGGAACAGAACATGTAACTTTGCCTGTAATCGTTCCATCCTGACTCCAGCCACCCAACACGCCTCCACCTGCTCCCCCGCTGGCCCCGTCAACGCCAGCGGGAGATAAGAACGTATCTCCGCTCAATATCTCCACTTCAAACACCTTATTGCTCTCCTGTACAACCCGGCGTATGCCTAGAGCATCTTGTAACTTGGCTCCCCACTCTGCGCGTGCAGCAGCCGATTCCGCGTAGAGGATAATATTTGGCGGGGGCTTTTGTTGAGATCTAGATGAACTAGAAGCGGAAGGAGTAGTTAATGCGGTAGTTGGGAAGGCAGAAGATGTTTGAGGTGTGGTGCGGCCGAGATGGTATAGTGTTATCGGGTAGACGAGGCGGGAGGAAGCGGAGTCCGAGGGTGAATCGACGGGAGTGTTGTTATCAGGTGAAGCAAGGAGGTCGTTTGAGACGCTATTAGATACTTCATGGCCTGCTGCTTGCCCTTGGCCAGCCGATCCTCCTCCTTGTGAACGTAGACCCCTTAAAAGTCCGGGACCAGTACTTCGCTGAACTGGAGGTTCAGTAAGACTGTCAATCGTCAAAAGGTCTAGAGGTATTGGCTAGAAGAAATAAGAGCTTAGCAATGGAGGTAGTAAAAGTAAGCCATACTCACTCTACGGTTGACGTGATATTTCGTCCCATCATCTCGCTCCTTGGGTTTGGTGAGGACCACTATTGGAACGGTCAGCCAGTGATGGTAGCGTCGAAAAACGGAAAAACTCACGATAATTATCAAAGAGCAACACGTACAGCTCCGTCCACCCACTCCACTCCAAGCCATCTGTCTGTCTCAACAGCTTGCCTGAATGAATCATACTTCTGCTGGGGTCCAACAGATCCATATCGATCCACTCTCCCTGTTTAAACACCAAACCCTCGTTGTAGCGCCACAATTCGACCTTGCTCTTTGCACTGACGACCCCTGGCTCAGTGTCTTTACCTAGGCGACGAATAACATCGAGGACCTGCGGTATGGCCGTCCGGTCTTCATGTTCTGCGACATTCGCACCGCGAGAGGAGGAAGCACTTTGGCGACTAGAACTAGCATGTCCATTCACCGGCCCTGCAGGAGTTTCTTCCAGGATCCCCTTGAGCAGCAGCTCATACCTCAGCAACCTTGGAATTGGCCGATTAATGAAGTTCTTCATATCCAACCTATGCGAATCCGGATGCCTCGTGCACTTTTGGACAAAATCCTTGAAAGCAGGATTTAAACGCATTTGAGAATCGATGAGGTACGCGGCTATGGGATAGTTTGGGATGTACTCCATGTAGGCTTCTCGCCAGTTGAGTGCGGCATCGAGGATAGGCGCAGATATAGATCGGAGGGTAGGATGTTCATCGTATTGGATTCGGAAGAGTGCTTGAAGGAGGCCGAGATGGTGAGTGTGCAAGTCGTGGATATTACCGAAGACGGATGTGATGAATTGGTTCACTTGAGCGGGAGGGATGATGGGTCGTTGAGGTTGTGGAAGAGTTTAACAGTGGTGTTATGTACATCTGGAAAGTATGGGTTTAGTGGGAGTTGAGAGAAGGAAGAATAATCGTACCTGTTCCACATTCTCCAGATCCTTCACATACCCCAGTTCACCTTTGATGAGCTCGAATATAATCCTGCATAGCATCAATGTTACAGAGCAGTCAAACAGCAGAAGAAAAACACTTACGCCTGCCTCTTAATCTCCGCCTTCCCAATTTCCTTCCTCTCCTCCTCGGAAACCAAATCAAACCATTCCCACTTGATCGCTGGTTCTCCCATTCCTCCTCTAGACCCATTAATCCCATTCGCACCAACATTCATACTCAATTGGAACGTCTTCACTTTCCCATACCCCACAGCGCTCTCATTGCTCGAATAGCCTCCCTCAAATACGACGCATCCGGGATTTTCCTCGCTCTCCACCTCTTTCCCGCCGCGCTTCTTGTTCGCTTTCGGGTTGGTTGAATTCGTCATAGAAGAAGATGCTGATGACGAAACAGTGTTCGCAGAAGTGCTTTCTGCAAGGATGGTAGAAAGTAGAGCAGGGTATGATTGAAGATGCATCGCCGGAAGTGCAAGGAGATCGGTGAACCTCTTCAAATCAATCGCGGGAAGAGTGCCTCCTGCGTCGGGCTCTTCCCCATTCGCTCGACGGCTCTCCTGGTCAGCCACAATTTTCTTCCAATCCTCATTTCCCCATCCTCCATCCCCAGCCTTGTTGTTAAACACACTGATACCACCCAAACCACATGTACTCCAAACTGCTACCCACTCATCATATCCCGTCTTACCAGTCCACCCACCGGTCTCTGATCTGCCTCCAATGCCAACAAAGCCTTGGCCCTGGACCCATCCATTACCCCAACCCGCTCTCCATTCTCCGGAAGCCTTTTCCAGATAAATATCACCAATCCGTTCGATAATTCCAGTACTGCGACTCCCGCGCTCGGACACGGAGAGCCTCGGACAGACGTGTTTGCGATGTGATTAGGGATGAGAGAAGAGGGAGTAGATGTTGGATGGTAGGAGCGAAGGAGAGGATCGGGGGACATGACGCTGGTGCAGATGAGGATGAGGTCCGCGATAAGTCGAAACCGGTAGCGTATGGAGTAGACGGAGGAGAAGATGAGGATGCACCACCACCGTCTGTCATCGTCCCAGAAGCACCAGAGCGCTCGACGAGCCACTCCACCAACGGACCCATTAGCTCTGTTTCGAGCGAAACCAGATCTGCCAGGTATGCCGTCTCCTTTGCAATTAGCTCGTGGATGATGCTGAAGATCAGCGTCAGAAAGAATTATAAGAGAAATTAGGGTAAGTATCACTTACTCTTGCCTTCGGACTTCGCCTTCGGGGATCCTACTTAGACACTTCCACCGGTACCGTCTCCTTCCACGGTTTCTTGTCATCAGTAGCAGATCTGGTGAGTTTTCTCGATAGACTCGATTGAGTAGAAGACCCAGAAGAACGTGGATTCGATGAGAACGAAGAGTTTGAATAAGCAGCAGCAGGGAAAGTGGGTTTGACTGGAGGGGACATAGCCTTGGACGGATAGGGAGCAGGAGGTTTCGCAAAGGACGAGGAAGAGTTGTTGTTGATGCGCGATAATGGAGTAGCAAGCATCTTGTGTAACGAGTGGCCCCGCTTAGGACAATCCCATGCATAACACGGTTTATCGTCAACACAAGTAGGGACATAACACCTTGTGAGCATCGTTACTACAGCCGTAGGCAATGGCAGCTCCGCTGATGTTGGAAAAAAGCCACTGCTACTGCTATTCCCATTGGTACAATAGGCAGAATCGTCCGAGAACATATACACGTCGTCGACGCCATCACACAGTTCTCTTCCTCCGCCTTCGACCTCGTAAAACAGCAGCTGGGTTTGTAGTGACCGAGCGACATGTAACGCTGCCTTTCTGTCAATCGCAGTCGACGGGTAGGATGAAGAAGGTGTGAGATTGAGTGAATGGTTGAGCAAGAGGTGTCTTTTGATCAGAGATTGAATAGTGTCGACGACATCTTTCCCTGTAAACGCCCTCTCGTACTGTATACCCCCCTTCATATGCACCTCCCTTGGAACCTTGTCCCTCAGCTGCACCGCCAAGTGGGATAACAAACTAAAGTTGACAAATTCATCCGATGAATAATAATTGTGTTCATCTGGGTTGTCTGATGAATACTCCCAAGTCCAGTCTCGATGGCTGCGTTGATTGCGTCGACGGCGAGCGGAAGAAGAAGAGGCTTCATCGGCTCGTTGGAATTCGTCGTAGTCGTAAGATGGACCATCATCAACAACCTCAACGTTAAAATGTTCACTTTCATCATCCCTCATACCTCGCAAATCCTTCAGTATGTCCGTTGGCCGGCGGACGATCGTCGAGGGTCCACCAGCATCATAATAAGGATCAGGATCGGGCATAGAATACGATTGCTGGGACGCTCGGGATGGCAATGGAGGAGGCGGAGGGACGATTGGATGGCCCTGGGCATTGACGCCGTTGATAATGGTCGAAGTAGTGGAAAATGTGGAAACGGTTGAGTTCCATCGGTTCATCTCCGACCTACTTTTTGGAACGTCACCATAGGATGTCGTACGAGGTGACGGTGACGGGGGTAAACCTGAAGGCGGGAGAGGAGCTACAACGAGCGAAGGAGATGCGCGGTTTCCATTGATGACTTGGACCCCGCGATTTTCCTGGTACGGAGATGGTGAACGTTTCCGTGGCCGAGGTTGAGAAGGTGCTGTCATGAAATATTTATAGCGAATGAATACCAATACGATTTATAACTCACTTTCTGTTGGTAGATAATCCGCAGTCAAATACGCCGGGACATCCACAGGACTCGGTCTCCCTACCCGCTCATTCCTGTCTCGAGTAGGCGAAGGACTAGCATGTGGACGTGGATTTGCAGGAAGACCAACGCCCAACGAAACCCTCTCCCTTTCATGGCCGGATGAGACGGGAACAGATGCGGGGTTGCTGGAAGTCTCCGAGACGAGGAAGTAGAGTTGATTGAGCTGGTGCTCGTTGAGCTTACATGACCTTGGGTCGGCGTCGGAGGTAAAGGTAGCCTCCGTTCACTCCCACTTATATCCCTTCCATTGCTACGAGTACTTGCACTTCTTGTGCTCCTTCCATAAGTTGCTGCAGCAGAAGAAACGGGGGAAATCGGGGACATCGTGTAGAGAGAGTGGCTATCGTGGTTATCGTACGAGCCGTTGCTCTGATGATGGTGATGGTAGCTGGAAGCGCTCACTGGCGTGGGGCTTCTGTACTCGTTGTTACCGGCGTCGGAAGCATAAACACTGTAGATTCTCGATATGTCTTCCCTGTCTGCCGATTCCTGTACCCTATGTCCTCGCCCTGGACGATCTCTCGGGAGCCGCGCGCTGAGTTCAGCGGAATTGGGATGGAATGAGTTTGAATATGGGGATGCAGTATACGTTGTTGCGCTCTCCAAACTCCTCGTAGTTGGGCTCTGGGTATCTTCCGTCTCAAATCCAGCCCAGACTTGGTCGTACAGCTGCTGCAAGTCTTGGTCAACGACGACTGGTGAGGATGGTCTGTGGAGCGCCATATTGATAATAATTGGTACGCTTTTTCGTATCTGTCTGCCTGGGCCAAAAGTCGAGCTTCTTCCTTCAGATTCTGGTGAAAACACTAGACGACGCCCAGCGTTTTGCGTGTAGTGTTGTGTTGCGCAGCGTAAAAGAGATGTAGACCAGTGCAAGAGTCAATCAGGTAACTCATGTCCGACGGCCCGGGTGATTTACGCACGATATTAAAGATAAGATAAGATAAGTCGGCATGAGCTGCGGGCACTCTGGACGCTCGAAGTTGAGCTTGTAAGTTGTACTTTGCTTGTGCCAGTGAAGAATGGTCCTGTAGCAATGAACAATGGAAAATGGAAAATGGAAAAAACCGGATTTTAAAGTTTCTTACCTAAAAGTAACTTTGTTGGACAAGACTAAGCCCCCCGAGTCTTTCGTAAAGGACTACCGAGTTCTACAGATCGTTAAGCCTGCAAGTGGATATAAGTACGCTTATATGTAGCCATACTGGTGAGCAGACTTTATCCACCTCCAAGATAAGTTATCTGTGTAGAACGATAGCGTCAGTTACACAATCATCAGCAAACCTGTATTTTCACTGGAGGAAACCCATTCATTTGGGACATCTCTGGAGCAAGGTACCCTATTCCAGAGACCTCTGGAGATCTCTGGAGAAAATTGACAGTTTTTTTGACAGCTGTCAAGCTCCAGAGATCTCTGGAGACCTCCAGCGAAAATACAGGTTTTGCTGATGATTTCGGAATGGTACATACCAGTACATACCTTGTCCTCGTGTAATTGAAAAGATATAATGCATATGCAGAAGATGTGAAGGAGCTGGCGAGATAGGAGCATGGTTGGTAGCTGTCCAACTCCAGAGTGGAAGAGAGAACGTCCTTGGAGACTAGTCAGGATCCTGGGTTTGGCCACAACGATTCGACCGTTCGTCTTGGCTCGTACTCCTCAATCTTCTTCTCACTGCTTATTGCTGCGTGACTTGTCCGCCACATGCACGTGCACGGCGTTTTACCAACCCCAAGGTCCCAAGCGCGTCCGCAACTCGTCTGGATGAGTTTAATCATTTGATCATCGAGACAGTCAAGCGTCACTTTGGCAGGCTTTGGCAGGTTTCAGTCTTCGGGCTCATTTGAACCGGCGATCGCTGCTCTGTATCGTCCATAGTATCAAACCGTGCAAATCTTGCGGTTCATTTCGAGTTTGAGCTCGGAAGAAAGAAGTTTGAACATTCGTTTATGTTTTGTGTAAAAGGATGGATTTCCGATAGAGTAACCTTGACAATATTCCAGGATAAAAATTTCATAGACGATGAATGAAGTGATAACAAGGAGCTTAGGAGATGCTGAGAAAAAAAAAGAAAGAAGCGCGCTTATTGACGCGAAGGGCACGTGCTACGTGACCGCGACTCGGTTCTTAACTTTCATCTTCTACTTCGACTTCGCTCTTAGATTCTGCATTTGGGAGACAACCTTTCCCTTCTTCATCTAGCAACAGCCCTAGAAACAGCAAGCTATGGACGAGGCGCTGTCCTCAAGTTGCTCCGAGTCATTATCACAGCCTGCTAGTCAGCGTCAAACCCGATAACCGTTCACTAATACTGAGTCAATGACGGGAAATACTGGCGCTGCTTCATCCCGTAAGTACTCTACTAGGAACCCTCGCGCGCGACCATCAAATACACTGTCTTCGCAACTCATTGGGGTATCATTTTCTCAATGAAATCGCTTAGAGCATCACCCCTTCACCGGGGCCTTCAGGTCTCACTATTCACACCCTCCATCTCTCGCAGAATTACCATCGGACTCAGTCGAAAACGATCCAAGTTCTTCTTCATAAACGCTAGTCGCTAGTAGTTGTAACTCTATATATATTTTTTCTTGGGTCTTGGTCTTCTTGACAATGACATTGCAGCCATGAAGGATTCAAACACAAACTCCGCCGATTCATAGCCCATAGCCAAATCCAGGTTTGTAAATTGCAGCCACTGTTATGTACTAGTACTACGTAGTTAGTCAGTACTGTGATGATGCTAGGAAGCCATCTATGATGAGAGAAGGCTGATATCGGAGGTGCCGTGTATTTGTGGGAGCGGTCGGGAAGTGGAATTTAGGCCTCAAGGCAATTTCAATGTTACTGTAATGGTAATGAGAAACGTTGAGCAGGGCTTAGGGTATGGACCTTTTCCGTGGTCTACATGGCGAAACGGAACTGACTGTGAACTTGTGTAGAGCCTGAGGACGAAAAACATCTCGTATCCATCGTCCGTCCCATCGTGAGCAGAAACTATCTGCCAATGCTTGATACAGCTCTTGGCCGTCGGCGGTGAATCGTACATATATACGAACCCTGTTCGCGGATCGTCAAAAAATCAAAACACCTTTCTTGGTTGTCTTTATGTAAAGACAAAAGACATTCAACCTGGGTCCAGAAATAACAAGTTTCAAGACGACATCTATGATTGATATTTATTAAATAACACTTTTTGCTACATACACAGTAGTAACTATATATACTTCATGCAAGACAGATAAAAATGACCGTTGATACAACAGAATTGGAAACGAGCGAGTGAAGATGAGGATACTATATATACAGAGTACGTACGTGCGTTCGTTTCATCAAGACCATACAAACGAGCAGCGTAAACCAAGGTTGAGGAAACTGCGGCAAGAGAGGTAGATAAATTCGTGAAGCAAGAATGGGCAATTGCTTGGACGGGTATCGATAAAGCGCAAAGACAACATCATAGGGGATAATGGGCATAAATATGAGCAAAGCAGTGCGTGGTGGGGTATACCGGACATAGGTAATGGAGCCAGAGTCTACATCATCCTCGCAAACGCAGCTCCTCCATTCCCCATGCTTCCACCTCCACTCATCATACCCATGTTTCGGGCCCATGTTGGGAGGCATCCCTCCCATCGCAGGGTTCCATCCAGCCTCATAGTATGGCGCTCCGCTTCCACTAGAGCTAGCGCTCATTGCCCGATCGCGTCCCCTACGTACATCAGAGCCAGCAACGATAGAGCTACGCCGAGAAATAATGTCCTGTTCATTGACATTGGGACCAGGTCCCCACTTGCCCTGGTTCATGTCCGGTACAGTGAAAGACGTGGGATATGATACGCCACCCATTCCGTTGTACATTATACCCATAGCAGGGTTGTCAACAGCCATCCCTGCAGGAGCAGCAACCATGGGCCCTGAAGGACGGCGCATCATTTGCTGTTCAATTGGCATCTCGAAGCCGCCGGAAGGCGGACGATGAGGAATGTTCTGGTGGACGTTTGGGTTCATTTGTGAAGCATTGAATTCGTAAGCCTCCTGTTCAGAAGTAGGAGTTCCACCAGGATAAGGAGCGGTTTCCTCTTCGGCATACGGGTAATCGCCTTCTTCGTCATCGAGTTCTGGAACGGGCAAGATCTCGATTTCGCCACTGAGAACCATGCTGAAGCCATCGCCCCGTGCGGGCTCTTGTACTCGAGGGATAGCAGCTCGGTCTCGCCATTCATTTAGCTCTCTTCGGAGGGCATCAGCCTCGAGCTTGAGTAGGCGGAGCTCTCGAGAAGCAAGCTGGCGGTGACGACGGGAAGCATGGACATGAGCAATCGAAGAATTGACAATAGCGGACTTGGAAGGGCGACGGATTTGAGAGAGATTCGGAAGTAGAGCGGCGAGATCCTAGAATCCCCGTATCATTAGAACAAGGACAAGATGCATCATTTCCATCATACGTACCAAGAATCTGCCGTTCAGAGTTTCTCTGCGTGCTCGCTCGACAGCATTATGAGTGGCGCGGCGTTCAGCTGTGTTGGCACGACGAGAAGGTTTGCGCTTATTACTGGTCGATGGACCAGATTTGGAAGAATTGCCAGAGGCAGAAGCGTTCTGAGGGAGTTCAGCAAAAGATGGTGATACTGGTGTGTGGATTGATGAGGAGTCGTCAGATGCAGGAGAGCCTCTAGCCGTAGGCGAGGGGATAGAGATTCCAAGAGTCATTTTGGTTTCGGGAAATGGCTACGCGACTTGGGTCTGCGGACACCGATAAGAAGACGGTTGGGTTGGGATTTGGATCTCGCGAGCAGCGCTCAAGCGTGTTTATACTGAGAAGAGCGGATTTCGTGAAGCCAGCAAGGGTCGCGAGGGTCTGAGCATCGTTGAGTCGACCAGGTTAAGATGAGATACTGCAAGTACTAGTACTTACTACCAAGCGTTATCCTGTACACGGCGAGGATTTATCGGAGAGGAAGGAAAAGGCGAAAGAGGCCAAGGTTCTGTAGCACTGGCAGGGGTTGGGAAAGAGCTGTTATCTCGGAAACTTAGCTGCAATTATACTTTCTCATCTCATCTTGTTCATCAGATCATTCAATTCGTTATTGGTCCCGCTCGGCAAATGCCGCTGGGCCATTATCACACAACATCATCTCCTCATCACGACAGAATCCCGACAGAAACCGTCCCTCGATTCTCCTTCAAGCTAGCTTCTTTGGCCCCGAATTTTAGAGGTTATTGCTGCGCTTGGCTTGATACAGGCACACTTTGTCGGTCGATGTCGGGAGCCCCAATTCCAGAATCCCTTCCTCACCGGAGTCTCAGCGCATCATCCGTCGGAAGGTTAGGGACTCGGTTATTCTGATCGATAATAAATCCCCTAATTTTTAACGTGATATTTCTTTCTACTGCTATATCAGGGTTCAGAACGCCGAATCTACCCTCCCTAGAATTGATCGTGCTTGCGCTACCTCAGGCCCTCAAAAATCTCAGTGAAATTACTTACCTCTTATTGAGGACGTGTTATTCCGCTATCATCGAGCAAGCCTCAAGCCTCAAGTTCGAGGCTTGCACACCAAGCTGTTTCTCCTGGCTGTAGGAATGTAATGTGAACTGGCGGAAATCGGCTATATGTAACATGAATGACCCTCAAACAAAAGTGCAGGTCAGTGGTTGTCGATTGCTTATTTGGTATTTACAGATGCTGATTTCCAGCGATTTCTTGACATTTACTGGCAGATGCTTTCGAGCCTTGACATTGGCCATCACAACGACGCGAAGAGATGATACATACGTAATTTAAAATGTCCTACAGTATGTATTATTCTTCGGGAGGGGACGGGGCGATCAATGCCAATAAAATGATGGATTATCATTGGCTCGGACTGGGCTCGGGCCACCTATCCCCAGTGATTCGTGACCTGTTCTCCGGTGCATCCTACGGAAAAACTTAGGGACTGAAATAACTCTCTGAAGCTTATTTTCCTACGGTAACGCATTCCTGCGCAGTTGGACGTGCGCGGTTGCCTCAGGATTGATTGCGGCGTACTACACATCTCTATCGAGCAGCTTATAACCCTTGACCCAATTCCTCCGAGTCATCGTGACAGCAGCTACTCCCCAGGCCCCAGGTATCATCGACATCCTTTATCCTCTAGCCAATTAGTGTATTGAAGATCAATCCAAAGATGATATTCAAAGGCTGATCCAAGCTATGCACCTCGATTCGCGATCATCGTCCTCGAGTCTATGCTGTCTATATGCATGTAGCATTTCTACACAGTTGAAAGTATGCAGTAGTTGCCTGGTATCCAAGCATGCAGTATGTAAGTCGTTAATCATTCTGCACCGGCGGCATCCTGAGTTTAAATCAATTTAACCCTGTAGGATCATCCCTCAGCCCTGGAACGGTGGTCCTCTGTCCTGTGGCAGGGCGACGGTTGGAATGGGAATGGAACTTCTCGGACCCGAAGTACATATTCATCCCGAAAATGGACCTCGCCGCCAACCCCGCCAAGTCGCTGAGTATCTCCTGAGTGTAATTTCTCATCTGGGTTGGCCGCGCCGTCACGGTGAACAAGTAATTGTATTTATTAGCCAGGTAAGGACTTGAAGTTCGATTAGAAATGAGCTCGTTTCTAATCGAGAAAGCTGGAGAGATTACGCGGTTCCTTAACAAATAGGTACAGTATTGCTGCAACGTCAATGATTACAGACTTAATTTACAGATTTAACAAACGTCGTCCTTCCTTCTTCAAGTTCCTTTTCAAAGCTTCCCGGTGCTTATTGGCTTGGATCTTTGATTTTGAATCCCTTGCCCCCAGCGATCCTCAGCCAATGCAACGAATTCCTTTTAACCGCTAAAATACGTGTCGGATTAATTAAAAATGATTTTCCGTTTAGTTTGGCATTGGCATTGGCACTGGCGTTGAAGGGTCGGTGCAAGTTCGTACCAAGACACTTGCTAGTAGCGCGACCACTCGAACGTCGAAAGAGCGATTTTTTCGGTTAGCATTCAACCCGAAAGCTCAAAAAGTCTGTATTCGAGACACTAGAGAGAGCGGGAACGCATATATATATTTGATAGTAGAGGAACAGGCTAATGGATTAATCTACCCAGAGAAGAAGCGAAAAATACCAATCTTTACATCAGGCACCTCCGCGTTCGTCAGCAGATTTTGGAGAATAATTAATCGGTTGAGGTGCTAGTGGAAATACACTAACTAGCTAGACGTACACGACGAAAACGCGCTGATTCTGTCCCCCGCGACCTTGCTAACTGCATCGACGGAAGTTAGAGGTGCTCGAAAAAGGGCAAATGCCTTTCCTGTCCTCAATCTCGCATATTTAAATCAATGACGACAAGACTCATTGGCTAAGATGATCGTCCTGGTCCGTGTGCACGTAAAGCAACAACCTAGGAGATGGTAAATAAAATCCAAATTCTTAATAGAGCACGGAGATAATACATACGCTATCTTCAATTGTTCCATGCCTTGCCAACTTGCGGATAGTACATACCTACGAACGGTTTCAGTCACTTTCATTGTCTTGGCTGAATGACTCGAATCGCTTTCTCAGAAGACTCAAGAGTGGCTTAGAGCGACTGAAGGATCCTGCTGCAGACCCTCGCCCGGAATAGCTTACTTTAGAGACCGATTTTTATTTTGGTGCGCAGCATCCCGGCGACCTAGCTATCCTCCCTACAGAAGTCACTCATTCACTAGCTGGCACGACTGTGCTTGTTATACGAAGCACGTTGCGCGCCGTAGTGGCGAGCCTGCTATGCTATGTATTGCACGAGCTCCTGCTTGTGTGTTCAGGGAATACTAACATGACGCTGATAAGATAAATTTAGATCATGTAGTGCCAAAGGCCATCTATCTTATCAAGGATGCTAGACTGGAAGGAGCTCAAACAATTGATGAATGACGAGGCTGCCTCTCCGTCCACCTGCAACCTCGGGGCCGTTCATAACAGCGTGGACCTGAGCATCTCGGATGAGATCTGGGATAAGGCGCTCGTCCCATCCATCAAGTTCAGAGACCGGGGATGACATAGTCTGCGCAGACGAAGGTGCATTGTCGGAACTAATGCCTCGCCCGTCCCAGGTACAGCGGATATCATTTCCGGGAATAATTTGCACTAGACGACCAGTTTCCAGATGGCGGACTTCGATGAAACGAGAGTCGAAAAGGAGGACATATGGTGCGTGCAAAGCGACGCGTTCTGCAGTACCTTCCCACTCGACTGTTCCCGCCGCGCGATTTGGGTCACCATGCTTGTCGACATAAACGCCAAATTCTGGAAAAATAAAATCAGAACAGGGATTGAGATTGCTAGAGAACCATACCATTGTAACACAGCAAGAATTCATCCTCCCCAGACTTGAACATCCCTATCGGACGACATGATTTGCAGCGTTTGGCAAGATAAGCTGATCTGGGATCATCTTTTTGCAGGATTGTTACACTCTCTAAGCTGAATCGAGAATGAACACCGTCAGGAAAACTAACATAGTAGTAACAATAGTGAAAGTGAAAGAATGATACGTACTCATCCAAATTCATGATTTCGAAACCTTTGGAGCATAATATCGCAATCCTCGCTTTCAAGAAGATGAGGTTGTATGACTCCAACGGTAAGAAGAACTCCTGGCAAAAAGCATCTTCAACAGTGGTCTATGAAGTTATCCAAAGACGGCATACCCTATAGAGCTTGAACCACTCGGACCACTCAGACTTGGGAGATCGGACAAACAGCCTCAAAGCAAGCCCAGAGGGCGCTTTGGCCCGCTTGATCCTTTTGCTGACAGGTTCATACCTCGGTACCCTCTAGCAATGCGCAACCCAAAAACACAGGATAATTCTATTTCGCAACCCTGTTGATGTGCGACAACCCTCAAAATGACATGGGATCTCCGGTCACTCTGAATATGCGCCATCAGTGCTTGCTTGGCGTCTATCAACCATCGCCGTCTTCCTTCGCCATGCCATGCGTTTCAGCTTTCAGTACTCTTTGGCCTGTATATCCCTCACTCTGAGCAGGTTATTCTGGGCTACAGCTACCACAACAGACTCTCAAGTTCTCACATGAATACCATCATCAACAGGACAAATATAATAAATCAAAGCGCTCATTGAAGGTTTATAGGCAAGCTGTGAAAGTGTAGGAAGAAGGGTTGGAGTGGTCACTGCGGTGTATGAGGGCGAAGGTACGCTGCTGTGAGCTCAGGATTGTGTCATCACTCATTGTGCGAGCCATTTTCGTAGATGCAGCCATACACGACTTGGTGTATTGCCACTGCATGCTTGTGGTTTTTCGACACTCAACGGCATCTTGGGAAAAGAAGCCGATGGTGTTTCTTGGGATCACTCTCAATATCAGTACTTCACTTTCACTTAGTCTACACACTTCTTTTTTCCTGTATAGTCATGATGTAATTGCAAGTGACTTTACTGTGACCCGCAGAGACTCCGGTGTGACGCCCGGAGCATTGAGGGTTGTTATTTGTGAACAACCCCTCCAACAGGGTTGTTCAGTAGAATTATCCAAAAACACACCATCAATTACATTTGCCTCAGAGTCCTAATGGAGCCTTGGGCATCCAGCTAGTACAATATTTGGTCTCAGAGAGTTTTAGCTCACCTAGATGATTCTGTCATCCATGTTGCTTTTATCATCTCGGTCAAGAGACTTATAACATTGCGGGAGTGTTTCCATTCATCGTGGCAGCTCCAGGCCGGAGTTACCGGACATTCCATGATGAGATTGCCTAGGCAAGCTATCATCTGGTCAAGAGTTTTCATCTTGGCAGAGTAACATTGTAAATTTTGTATAACCAACTTGTTGGGCTGCACCAAGTGCTGCCTTGGAAACTTCAATCCCTTGGGTATGTCTTTCAATTGTCTAGCCTAGTAATAATTATATGTGGGCTCGGAATAGCCTTGCTCATCAACTTCGGTATCCGCCGAGCTTGACTTGCTACACCATACAATGCATAGGACTTGGAACGAGATACATTCACAAAGTTAAGTGAGATACCATTAATGCGTACCATCACTCTGCAATCTCTAGAGTACAATAGACTCTCAATAGACTTCAACTATCAGCTTGGGCTCACTATAGTTCTTGGTATAACCATATTGAGTATAATACAGAATCTAGGATTATCAATTCTGTACAGTTTCAGCTTTAGCCAAAAAATTGGTGTATCATCACCTTCTACATAGATTAGAATAATAATTAACCCATGTATTCCATCACCATTTTATGATACTGTATGACATCCAGAGCTCATTGCATGAAACAATGGGCTCAAGGAAGGATGTGAAATAAACACCCATTATTGTGCAATCTACACATTACTTCCAATAAGTCTCGGGCACTAGTAATGCATTACTAGCCAATAGCTATTGGATCCCTGCCATTTTTGCAAGAATGTTCAATTTCTAAGTCCAATTTTGAGTGTATTTCACTGTTTTTGAAACCAATTTTGAATGTATTGACTTATTTTTTGCACACAGGGTTAGGGTTAGGGTTAGGTTAGGTCTGGGGCTCGGTTAGGCTAGGGGTTAGGGTTTAGGGTTAGGTTAGGGTTAGGATGTGGTCCAGGGCTGTTCCGGCCCCGGACCGGGTTAGGTAAGGGTTAAGGTTAGGTTAGGGGTTGAGGTTAATGGTTAGGGTTGGTTAGGGGTCTGGTTAGGGCTTAGGATTAGGTATATCATCAAAAAAAGAAAAATAGTGTACATTTCTTAGTAATGCATAACAATTCCCAATAGCTATCGGCTAGTAACACATTACTTATGCCTGAGACTTATTGGGTTGTAATGTGTAGACTGCACAGCTACAGCTGAAATAAATTACATCCAAAACTTTGGTGGCACATTATAGACATGTATGGCTATTCTGACTCAAACAATAGCTCTTTCATGAACTTGGCAAATAGCTTTTGGCAGACAGCAATAATCTCCGCAACCAAGTGCACCTGGTGGGATTTTTTGGTTAAAGGTATGTCTGTATGTCTAATAGCAGTATCACTCACCAGGTACCAAGTATTGCTGACCATAGATGCAAGATGATTCTGGTGAAGTGAACTTTTTTCATGCACATTTTCACAATCTTCCTCCTTGAAATCCAAACTGCCAGCAGTTAAAACAGGATGTCAGGTGCTTCAGAGATCACTGAAACAACCCTACACCTGTGCTGAAGCTCAGGACAAGGATTACAGCCTGAAGAAAATCGTGGACCTGGTCCCTTATTCGGCCACAGGAGGGAATCGCTTCTTGTTGGTCTGTAGAATTTCTGTGCATTGATTTTTGGAGATTGCATGAAACTGGAATAGCATGGTCAGTGAACATTAATCTGCTCAAGTAGAGACTCACTTGTCCATGATGATATCGAGGTTCCGAGCAACAGGATGATATGACAGTGTTGTTTAAAAAAGCTGTGGAAGATGTACTCCACTTGCCCTCTAACTCCAGCTCATCCTTGACACTTGCACAGTAGAATAAGGGAAGGTTGGGTTGTGTTGTGTGGTTTTGGCCAGGTTCCAAGTGGAATGTATAAATTTACTTGCTGCCAATTCTCCTCTCATCACTCATCATTTTTGGTGAATAAAGTCAATAATTAGATATTAAGAGTGAAGTATCAATTGATATTGTAAGAAATTTGGGTCAAGGATGCATAGAAAAATGCTCAACAATGTGTACAACAATGGAAGAAGTAAAATTACAGCTAAGCGCCAAGGCTGGCATCAAAAATTTCAAACTCTGTGCGCATCACTCAAAAGCTTCCAAGTTGCACCAGCCTGTACATTGACAGCTCCTGCCAAGGGCAGTGAGCTCATAGACAGGCTGGGACCGAGCCTAGTTTAGTAGTTTTTGTACTCCATCTGTTTGTTTATGCTACACTACTGCAATAGGTCAAACATTCTTGCTCTCCCCTTTGTGAACCTCTGGTATTATTTTAACACAAACAGATCACCTGCTAGTGGTCATACTAGCCCCTTGAGCAGGGTATGAGCTTTTGTAAGCATTGTGGTGCTTTGTACCACCCAAAACCGCCGTTCTCTTGGCCCGTAAGTGTTGTGGCACTTGGTACCACCTGATTTGCCATTAATTGGCCCAAAGCATTGTAGTGCATTGTACTACCCAAACCCTTTTTCCTCCAATAGTTCAGTACAGCTCAAAAGTACCTGAATAGACCCCATTCCTTATTCTCCCCACCTCACACTACTCCTTCTGGAATCCAACCAAGGGGGTGTAAAAGAAATTAAAAATGACCAGATGTCAATTTTTTTTTTCTTGAGCCTGGCTGGTGGACTAACTAACTACGTAAGCATTCCCATGCCCATATATGGTATATCAAGATAAGATTTCATCATCTACAGAGTCAGAAGATACTGTTTGGACACTGTACCTTCACTTTGAGTTATTTTAGCATCCATAAGCCATAAAAAATCCCTTTTTTCCTTCTAAAACACTAATACAGTGATACTCCTCATATGTCCTGCTTTGACCAGCCAAAGCAAATAAGTACATGGGAGCCAGGAGGTGTAGGAAGGCTGTAATTTATACAATGGATGCTATGTACTTACAGATAGTGTAAGATATATATATTTTGAAGTTTCCAGACTGCCAAAAGTAGTCAAAATAGGTCAATCTTTATGGTGTCAAAATTTTTTTTTGGGCTGGGGGGCTGGACTAACTAACCTAGGCCTGGTTGGGTGCTAAATTCTTTGAACCCCCTTGAATCCAACACTATCATTATTCCATGCCAAGCCTATCTCTTAATGATCTAGGTCAGGATGTTGGAAGATTTTCTTGATTCAGGGAGTGGATTTCTTGTCACTCATTTGGTTCCTCAGGACGGACTCTCAAATGCATGCTCGTCTCACTCAAGGGAGTGTGTTATTATATTACTGATATTGTCCAAGCATGTGTTATACACATTGTGTAGTTATATACTACTCGTTTAGTAAATTTCGTACTCCATCTGTTTGCCTGCGCTACGCTACTGCAATAGGTCAAACGTACCCGCTCTCCCCTTCGTGAACCTCCGGTGTTATTTTAACGTAATCTGCGCTAGACGGCCAGTTTTCAGATGGCGGATTCGATGAAACGAGAGTCGAAAAGGAGGACATATCGTGTGTGTAAAGCGACCCACCCGAGTAGCTTCCAGAACTGGTAGAGTTGCTACCCGTAACCTCCGAAAAGGAGGACATATGGTGCGTGTAAAGCGACCCACCCGAGTAGCTTCCAGAACTGGTAGAGTTGCTACCCGCAACCTCCGGTGGTGACTCGGGGAGGAAGAGCGGGACTGTAGGGAGAAGCTCAAACAATTGCTGAACAACAGCGCGAGTTCTTGATCCGCCTACAACCTCGGGAGCATTCATGACAGCGTGTACCTGAGCATCTTGGTTGAGGGGCTCATCTCGGCCGTCAGAAAATGATATGGTCTGCGCGGACGGTGAAGAAGCATTGAGGGAACTAATGCCTCGCCCATCCCAGGTACAGCGGATGTCATTTCCGGGAATGATCTGCGCTAGACGTCCAGTCTCGAGATGGCGGACTTCGATGAAATGAGAGTCGAAAAGGAGGACATAGGGTGCGTGCAAAGCGACGCGTTCTGCAGTGCCTTCCCACTCGATTGTTCCCGCGGCGCGATTGGGTTCACCATGCTTGCCGACATAAACTCCAAATTCTGAAAAAAAGAAAATCAGAACAGGGATTGAGACTGCCAAATGTCCGCGTACCAGTGTAGCACAGCAGAAATTCATCCTCCCCTGACTTGAACATCCCTATCGGACGACATGACTCGCAGCGTTCGGCAAGATAAGCTAATCTGGGCTCATCTCTTTGCAATCCCGGGATTGTTACACTCTTGAAGCTGAATCGCGATGAACGTCGTTAGGAAAACTGACAATAGTGAAAAAATGATACATACTCATTCAGATTCACGATTTCGAAACCTTTGGAGGACAATATCGCAATCTTTGCTTTCAAGAAGATGAGGTCATATGACTCTGACGGTAGGAAGAAATCCTAAAAAGCACATTCAACAATGGTCCACGAAGATGTCCAAATTTAGCATACCCTATAGATCTTGAACCACTCGGACCTGGGAGATCGGACAAACAGCCTCGAGGCAAGCCCAGAGGGTGCCTGGGCCCGCTCGTTGATCTTTTCGCTGACAGGTTCAAGGACACGGAAAATGCTATCAAGCTGGTGGAAGGATGGAATGAGTCAAGTGGCGAAAAGTTGAGTGGTTGCATGCTTACCCCTCTCTTTGTCATATAAATGACCAGCGTTCTCCCATGTAATCTTCCGACGGTAAAGAAATGTACGTCCTTGCTACCATTGAGCTTTTGCTGAACCTGCGAGAAAGTAGTGTTGGGTGAGGAAGGAACGAGAGCTTCAATACGGTATGCAAATAGTGACTGTTAAATTGGATTATTGGTATCACTCTGAGAACATTTGAACTATATCACCAACCTTGTCCGCCAACACCAGGAATATCCCATAATCTTCCAACATTGCACATTGTGTGACGAGTTTAAGATGGAGAACCCGTCGCATAGCTATAAAATTATCAGTGAAAACATCCAACTACGTGACAGTAACTTACACTTTGGATCATGTCTAAACCCAATCCAAACCCCCTCGGCACACCCAACAGCAACCAAATATCTCCCGTCCGCGGTGTCTAGGCAAAGATATTAGTCAGCAGAAGTTTATCCAGGTTAAACACTCACTGAAGGGAACAGAACATGTAACTTTGCCTGTAATCGTTCCATCCTGACTCCAGCCACCCAACACGCCTCCACCTGCTCCCCCGCTGGCCCCGTCAACGCCGGCGGGAGATAAGAACGTATCTCTACTCAATATCTCCACTTCAAACACCTTATTGCTCTCCTGTACAACCCGGCGTATGTCTAGAGCATCTTGCAGCTTGGCTCCCCACTCTGCGCGTGCAGCAGCCGATTCCGCGTAGAGGATGATATTTGGCGGGGGCTTTTGTTGAGATCTAGATGAGCTAGAAGCAGAAGGAGTAGTTAATGCGGTAGTTGGGAAGGCAGAAGATGTTTGAGGTGTGGTGCGGCCAAGATGGTATAGCGTTATTGGGTAGACGAGGCGGGAGGAAGCGGAGTCAGAGGGTGAATCGACGGGAGTGTTGTTATCGGGTGAAGCAAGGTGGTCGTTTGAGACGCTATTAGATATCTCATGGCCTGCTGCTTGCCCTTGGCCAACCGATCCTCCTCCTTGTGAGCGTAGACCCCTCAGAAGCCCGGGACCAGTATTTCGCTTAACTGGAGGTTCAGTAAGACTGTCGATCGTCAAAAGGTCTAGAGGTATTGGCTAAAAAAAGAGCTTAGCAAGGGATGTAGTAAAAGTAAGCCATACTCACTCTACGGTTGACGTGATATTTTGTCCCGTCGTCTCGCTCCTGGGGTTTGGTGAGGACCACTATTGGAATCGGTCAGTGATGGTAGCGTCGAAAAGAGGAAAAACTCACGATAATTATCAAAGAGCAACACGTACAACTCCGTCCACCCACTCCACTCCAAGCCGTCTGTCTGTCTCAACAGCTTGCCTGAATGAATCATACTTATGCTGGGGTCCAATACATCCATAGCGATCCACTCTCCCTGTTTAAACACCAAACCCTCGTTGTAGCGCCACAATTCGACCTTGCTCTTTGCACTGACGACCCCTGGCTCAGTGTCTTTACCTAGGCGACGAATAACATCGAGGACCTGCGGTATGGCCGTCCGGTCTTCATGTTCTGCGACATTCGCACCGCGAGAGGGGGAAGCACTTTGGCGACTAGAACTAGCATGCCTATTCACCGGCCCTGCAGGAGTCTCTTCCAGAATACCCTTAAGCAGCAGCTCATACCTCAGCAACCTCGGAATTGGCCGAGTAATGAAGTTCTTCATATCCAACCTATGCGAATCCGGATGGCTCGTGCACTTTTGAACAAATTCCTTGAAAGCGGGATTTAAACGCATTTGGGAATCGATGAGGTACGCGGCTATGGGATAGTTGGGGATGTACTCCATGTAGGCTTCTCGCCAGTTGAGCGCGGCTTCAAGGATGGGAGCAGATATAGAGTGGATAATGGGATACTCATCGTATTGGATTCGGAAGAGTGCTTGGAGGAGGCCGAGATGGTGAGTGTGCAAGTCGTGGATATTACCGAAGACGGATGTGATAAATTGGTTTACTTGAGCGGGAGGGATGATGGGCGTTGAGGTTGTGGAAGAGTTAATCAGTGGTGTTATGTACATCTGGAAAGTATGTATTTAGTGAGAGTTGAGAGAAGGAAGAATAACCGTACCTGTTCCACATTCTCCAGATCCTTCACAAACCCTAGTTCACCTTTGATGAGTTCAAATGTAATCCTGCATAGCATCAATGTTCACAGAGCAGTCAAACAGCAGAAGAAAAACACTTACGCCTGCCTTTTAATCTCTGCCTTCCCAATCTCCTTCCTCTCCTCCTCGGATACCAAATCAAACCATTCCCACTTGATCGCTGGTTCTGCCATTCCTCCTCTAGACCCATCAATCCAATTTGCACCAACATTCATACTCAGTTGGAAAGTCTTCACTTTCCCGTATCCCCACAGCGCTCTCATTCGCTCGAATAGCCTCCCTCAAACATGACGCATCAGGATTTTTCCTCGCTCTGCACCGTCTTCTCCCGCCGCGCTTCTTGTTCGCTTTCAGGTTGGTTGAATTCGTCGTAGAAGAAGATGCTGATGAAGAAACAGTGGTTCGCAGAAGAGCTTTCTGCAAGGATGGTAGAAAGTAGAGCAGAGTATGATTGAAGATGCATTGCCGGAAGTGCAAGGAGTTCGGTGAACCTCTTCAAATCGATCGTCAGGAAGAGTGCCTCCTGCGTCAGACTCTTCCCCATTCGCTCGACGGTTCTCCTGGTCAGCCACGATTTTCTTCCAATCCTCGTTTCCCCATCCTCCATCTCCAGCCTTGTTGCTAAACACACTGATACCACCCAAGCCACATGTACTCCAAACTGCTACCCACTCATCATATCCCGTCTTACCAGTCCACCCACCGGTCTCTGATCTGCCTCCAATGCAACAAGCTGCCTGACCATCCATTACCCCAACCCGCTCTCCATTCTCCGGAAGCCTTTTCCAGATAAATATCACCAATCCGTTCGATAATTCCGTACTGCGACTCCCGCGCTCGGACACGGAGAGCCTCGGACAGACGTGTTTGCGATGTGATTAGGGATGATAGAAGAGGGAGTAGATGTTGGATGGTAGGAGCGAAGGAGAGGATCGGGGGACATGACGCTGGTGCAGATGAGGATGAGGTCCGCGATAAGTCGAAACCGGTAGCGTATGGGGTAGACGGAGGAGAAGAAGAGGATGCACCACCACCGTCTGTCATCGTCCCAGAAGCACCAGAGCGCTCGACGAGCCACTCCACCAACGGACCCATTAGCTCTGTTTCGAGCGAAACCAAATCTGCCAGGTATGCCGTCTCCTTT
This sequence comes from Gymnopus androsaceus JB14, assembly GCA_009733575.1. Taxonomy (NCBI): domain Eukaryota; kingdom Fungi; phylum Basidiomycota; class Agaricomycetes; order Agaricales; family Omphalotaceae; genus Gymnopus; species Gymnopus androsaceus. The sequence continues at coordinate 7,748 of ML769489.1, read as the reverse complement.
GCAATTAGCTCGTGGATGATGCTGAAGATCAGCGTCAGAAAGAATTAAAGAGAAATTAGGGTAAGTATCACTTACTCTTGCCTTCGGACCTCGCCCTCCGAGATTCTACTTAACACCTCTACTGGTACTCTCTCCTTCCATGGTTTCTCCTCATCATCAGTACTGGTCGGCCTACTTGGTATTGTTGTATGCTTGCCGAAACGTGCGTAAATATGACCTTAGGTTAGGATCAGTTGATAATACTTTGCAACTTCCACATCACATACCACTATCAGAATTGTCAAGTGTCAGTAAATTGCTAATTCGATTAACCAGCTCATCATCATCCGGTATTTGCTCTTCATCCTGATGCAGGTAAGTTTGATGAAGATATTCCGGTAAACACGGTACCTCAACTTACATCTAGGATTACAGTTGCCCAATCATCGTCATGGGTGATCGCGACTTCTACCTCAGGATACTGTAATGAAAGTTGAATTCAGGGAATAATTCATAAACTGGCGGACTCACATTATTCAAGATCCACCTGTTAATCGCATCGGAAGGATGATAGACCTAGAATCAGCAAAATAAGTATAGGATAATGGCAATGCAACTCCAGAGACAGACTTGATATCTTTCAGGGAAAGTGACATCCATTTCACTGTGCTCATGCTTGCCACTGTTTGAACCTCTTCCAGGAACACGAAAGTAGTCCAATTGTTTCCCAGTGAGAAAAGAAGGAAGGTAGTTCTTGATCTTTCCCGGCAATAGATTTTCAGCTTCCAGATCAGAGATGTATGATACTTGTGTGCCAATTTTTGGGAGGAATCGAGGGAATCGCACAGCGATTTTGAGACCGCGCAGGAACATGCATCCGGACTGGTTTCCAAAAACATTGTCAGAATCACTAGAAGATGAAGCATAGTTGCATCTGCTAAACTCATATTCTGGGAGACCTCCTTCTCGGACAGACTTTCTGGGAACAAAGTCCAAAGATACACTGCCGGGATGTGCATCAATGAAAGATGCTACCCCCCACGCACGCGCTTTGTCACAGCCAGTGACAAGATAGAGTGCGCCATTGTGCACTCCGCGCGCCATTAAAGGCCCATTGACGTGGGTGTACCAAGATCGGGCACACTCTGCAGCATATTTGTAAAACTTGGAATACTGCTGATGATCTATTCTCTTTCCGCCTTCAGGTACAATGAGCACAGCACCTTTGGTGGCCGAAGAGCTAAAAGATATTCCAGTGCCCACTTCCTCTGGCACCCCGCTATGTCGATTAGGTAGTAAATGGGACGGACATAGTACAAGATTCAATATGCTTACGGAATACATGTGCATTTATCGTCATATGGGATTCTAGTTTTGCTAAAGTGAGAGGGGTTACTAGCAATGTAGGAGCCCGGTTTATATTCTTGCGTAGACCAGGTCGTATTATTGATATCAATCCCCCGAAGTTGTCTGAATTGTTGGGGAACTCTTCCTGCATTCACTGGATGATCTGCCGGAAGACATACATTGAAGAGATAATCGAAACCGCCGAATTCCGTCAGAATTCCAACATCTCCAATGCGGACACCCTCTTGTCGGTATGCTGACGGTAGCCATTCACCTGGTTTTGGAATCCATAGAGGGTATCCTCTCCTTCTGCGAAGTAGTAGCCGCACATATACTTCGATTTCATTGAACTCTTCAGAATCTTCCTGCATATGACGGGCTGCAGTATGTGCAGCAGGGTTCTGAGCTGCAGGAAGTGACAATGATTGAACGGCAGGCCCGGCGAGCTCACGTAGGAGTTGAAGACACCACCATTTATGTTGAAATCAGAGGCGCGATTGAAAAGCCTATGTAAAGATTTGAGTTATAAACCCATATATAGAGGAAGATTTTTAGAGGCGCACTGGGGAGCAGCTATGTTTTCGTTCTCGGTCATTGCAGTAAAAAGATACGAGACGAGCTCTCATGCCAACTGATTATCAGTCTGGTAACCCATACAGTAGTGTTAGTTCATCATGATACTAGTGTAACTGTTGAGAATTTGCACTAGGTGAGCGTCTATCTATGGCATAATTACCTGGCCAATGGACAAACGAGCTACGGGAGAACTTACCTATCACTGAAGAAAAATCATGAGAGCAAGTAGTGGCATAGTGCAGACACTTGAAAGTTCAAAGCGCCCAAGCTTCTGGCGCTGTCGTGGGCGCTAACACGTTTCTTCTACAACCAGTTACCAATGAAAATCCTTGGTCCAAGCTCAAAGAGCTCAGCCCTCAGCCCTCAGCCCGTCCCAGTCTATTTCGCGTGAACAAATTTGACAAAAGATCGCGTCATATCACCTAATTCTCATCTATGTATCTGTCAGGAGATTCGAGAAGCTCGCTCTTCTGCACCATGGCGGACCAAAACTTCTCGAAAATTCCTCTCCTTGACTATTCCCTCACTCTCGATAGTGCAACCAAAGCCCAATTCATCGAAGAGCTCCGTCATGCCTTAATCAACGTCGGATTTCTCTATCTTTCCAACACCCCGGTCGACGAACAGCTCGTTGAGAGGCTCAAGAGCCACATCCCAAACCTATTCGCGCTTCCACAGGAAGAAAAGGACAAAATTAGCAAGGCAAATTCGCCTCATTTCCTTGGATATTCCAGGCTAGGTGCAGAGTTGACGAAAGGAAAGACGGATTACAGGGAGCAGTTTGATATTGGTACCGACCATGTCTCGCGATGGAAGCCTGGTGATCCTGATTACCTGAACGTTTGGGGGCCCTCTCAAGTGTGTCTTAGCCTCATTCCATTCACTCGATGGTTAATATTACTTATAGTATCCCGATGAAAATCTCATTCCCGGGTTTCGACAAACTATGGAATCGTATCTGTCCCAAGTAGCGGCACTAGGCACGACATTCATCACACTTATAGCAGAGGCTCTTGGGCTTCCGCCAGATGGCCTATCGCGCTTTTATGACACGCCAGATCGAATGCAACATCGGGGAAAAGTCGTACAGTATCCTGTTCCAAGCGAACGTAGCGAATCTGATCAGGGCGTTGGACCGCATTATGATGCAGGGTTTCTAACAATCGTAAGTCCTTCAATCAAGTTCAGTGCAGGGAACAGACCAAGTCCATCCACAGCTTCTGCAAGCCTCGCCGCATCCCGGATTACAGGTCCAGAATCTCTCCGGCGATTGGATTGATGCTCCTCCGATTCCTGGGACATTTGTTGTGAGTTCCTTTTTCGATCGTCACAGTATCTCATAAGCTGAGGATATTCCCCCAGATAAACTTTGGACGAGGCAAGTACAGAATTCGCCCTTAAATAGTATCATCTTATGAGTTTTTTTTCGCTCACAGCACTGGAATTTGCCACCAAAGGAATCGCGCGCGCTACCTCCCATCGTGTACTCTCCCCACCTATCGGCTCATCAAGTCCCAGATATAGCGTGCCGCTATTCCATAATATTGCTCTGGATGTCAGAGTGAGAGATCCAAAGTATGAGTTGGAATGTAAGTGGGTTGATTCCGAGCTTTTAGCAGTGCTTACTATGAGTGTGATGTTTACATAGTCCCGCCAGAGATTTTAAAGCTTCGTGATGAGAGAGGACGCTTTCTCAGACGGACTGTACGTTTTTCAGTCCTACTTTTGTACAAGTTTTCAGATGTTGGACTGATGATAACTCTTCCTCACATGCCAGCCGTCAACTATTCTGAATTCGAAAGTCAGCCCTCAGGAATGGTGCAACTCATGGGTCGGGTCAGGTGAGTTTTCCTTCTTTCCTGCCATTTCCTGTCGTTCTTCTCCCTGTAGCTACCTGTATATCATTCTCTTTGCTCATTGCTCATCTACTCACCTACTTCCCATCACACTCTCTAGGAGTCACCCAGACGTAGCGCAACGACACTACCCGGCACTGTTTAAACAGTTCTTCCCCGATGGACTGCCAAAGCAGGGATTCGCTTACTGACGAGAAATGCGAAGTACAAGGCATTGAATGTATAACAAGTTTTTTGCTTTATGGATGTAATACCACGCCTTCTTTTCAAAGTTGAAGAAGTTCCTCAGCTGTCCATTCCTTATCCATCTGATATATCTGTTGTGTGTCTGACCGACATCCAAAAACTTCGGAAACTTCACCCAAGCAATTAAATACCGTAAGTTAAATTCCGATTCGTGATTGTATCTTCTATCATAGTTCATACACCATCTAATTCAAGCTACACCTACGTCTCTATGATCGAGTCGTGTCCTTAAAACGCTGTTTACAAAAAGACCCTGTTGAAGTACTCTCTGAGCCCCTCGGCCCCATGCACCAAACCACCTATGAACCCGTCCGGCCTAACAATAACAAAAGTTGGTAGTTTATCGTCCTCGATTTTATAGTGCTTGTAAGCAAAGCCCTCCGTGTCGACTGCAACAATATCCGCGGCAGAGGAAATGCTAGCGGAAGAGGATTGAGGCAAAACAAGCACAATCTTCACAAGTTCCTTGGGAAGCTTGTGGTGGGCACGATGGATGATCGCCTCCGTCTCTTCTCCTGGATGGGCAAAGATGAGGACTGTATGATGAGTGAGGTTGAATATGTCGAATAATGTGGTCGTTTGAGCTACAGGTGACAACTGCGCTAGCTGAGGAGCTTCCGGAGCCCTGTCACCCGCTCGTATAGTCCCATCGTCACCAGATCGGTATGGGTCCACAGTATCCTCCTCTGTGTACTGATATCGTTCGTCGACGACAATGGGACTGTTCCTATAATTAACACCAAACATCCTCAGCTCGTATCCTCTCTTCCAGCCTTCGGCCATCACCTCATGGGAGGCGGGCTTGAACGTCTTCTTGAAGAGCTCTGTGGTCTTCTCTAGCATGGCAGCGATAACGGGTACACGTTCTGCCGTGTAGGATTCGAGTATGCTTTTGGGGGCGAGGTTTTTTTCGACAAGAGCGAGCTTCCATGCAAGGTTGATCTACAGTATGGTCAATTTTTAATATAAGGAAAGAAGATTAGGTAGCTTACAGCATCCTGAGCACCGGAATTCATGCCCTAAAAAGAGATCCAGGTTCGGTAAATTAATGACGACCGTCAATAACAAAGTTCAAATACCTGGCCACCAGTAGGACTATGAACATGGCCAGCATCTCCAGCAATAAAAACTCTTCCTTTCCCAAAGCTGTTGGCCATTCGGATATTGGGTCTGTAGTATTTATATTAGCCCGCAAGTCATAGTAGAATAAAGCGCAATGTTATGACAAAGCTTACCTCCATATGCTCATCGTAACGACCTCTCCAAACTTCATGTCATCCCTTCCACTAATATCACGAATAGCAGCAATCACTTCGTCCCGGCTAGAAACAACTTTTTCGAGATCGCTATTAATGCCGCCAACGAAAATGTTGAATTGGTTCTTCCCTGGGATGCAGCATGGACGGAGGGATAACCTGGTATGCAAGTAAGTATGGATGGAAAGCTGATTTCACAGAAAAAGCTCACATCCTGTCATGAGGGCCACCCCACATACGCCAGATCTGTTCAATCATCAACCTTTCAATTCCATGGCCATCCTGTAGAAAACTGGATTCACCTTTTGATCCAGCGTCCCTTCTAAGCCTACGATGTCCCCGACAACCATACCAACAGTTTGCTGATCGGACGAGTCTCCGACGAACTGAATCCCTAGCTGCCTTCGCACTGTACTCCTCCCACCGTCCGCACCGACAAGGAAGTGGACGGAGACAGCCTCTTGCTTTTCCTCGCCACCAGATCTCTTGACGATGTGAGCGACAACATGATCTTCATGCTCTTCGAACGAGAGGAGTTCAGTGGAAAGTTCGACCTGGACGCCGTAGTCCCTCAAGATAGCCGATCGAAGAATGAGCTCCTGGCGTTCCTGCATGACCATGAAGGTAGTATTCTAAGGAGAAAAAAATATAAGCATGGCCACGGATAATGGCGGACGCGCAATACTCACAAATGGTCGATCGGGAGTGTTTTCTAAAATGTCTATCATAGGCAAGCGTTTACCGTCCTTGTCGTCCGTACTGCCTTGAGGCGAGTCGAACTCGAAGACGGGGAAAGCATCCACTTTGACCTCAAGAAGGTCAGGTAAGAGACCGAGGAGCTTGTATATTTCGGTTGTTTTGGGTTGCATTCCGCATCCCTTTGTCCCAAGCAGGAAAGCGTCATTCTTTTCGATGATACGAACGGAGATACCATTACGGAGAAGCGTAAGAGCGTGCATAAGGCCTGTAGGCCCGGCACCCACCTGGATGCAAATTGTCAGTAAGCGTTCAAGTCCCAAGTGACTCGGGAGAAGCATACAATTAATACACTTGGGTTTGCAGACATTGCTTGACAGCGATAAGAGTTATTGGATGTGTAGCCTGAGGTTGCTGTTGTCGTTTAACTCCAATCGTTCCTTTATAAACTGCTCGTTGAAATCCCGTTTTCCGCCACCCGAGTTAGATCCGAGAACAAGTCGCACTGGACAACAGTAATCTGGTATGTACCATTCAGAGTTTAAACGTTCAAATGTTGGACCCGCATTGAATAGACCCTGTATAGTAGCTAGGTGTAGTAGATCCGCGTTCAATACGGTCTAGAAGAGTATACCAGAGGACGGGACTCGGACAACGACAAGTCACCAATACGGTAAGTCACACCCGCACGTGGGCCTGTGCGCCACACTTGCTTGATTAATCGATGTGATAGAACGCAGCTATGGATGCACGTTCTGGGGCGGTAGAATATGCGGTCTATGATTTAATAAAAATTCAAAAGTACTAGTTGACGCGTTGTGGAATTATATCAGAAAAATGGAGGGGAGGCCATTAACAAGTACAAAACGTACAAAGGTTTTCAAGTCTGAATTGCCGCTAAGTCAACGATAAGTAGTATGATATCAAATTTTATGGATATATGTACTATGAAAGTTGAGACTACGGAAACTTACCGAGGTGTAATATTGAGATCTCTTGATACAGAGCCATCAGCTTTCTCTTGGTGTTTGTTCTGTCAATCTGGTTCTGAACCGAGTCACGTCCGGTGTGTGTACTACGAGCTCGCCTTGAATGTTGTGGATACAGTTCTGTCAAGATTCCAACTGACGCTGTTGCCGGGTTGTTGCCATGAGCGTTTCGCGAGCATATTCATATATCAGATTGTGTCCCAAACTCGCGGTGAAAGGACGGTGAATCTGCTGCCACTAATGGGCGTTGTGAGTCACATTGAAATTGTTGGTTCACCCGTCCCAGCCTGGACACCTTCGTAGAAGGAAGGAAGACTAGGAACTGATCATACCGATAATACCTTAAAAAACCAATCGACCTAGAGTACCAAAAACCCTCCGGAACAAATACCCAAAATCGTAGTACCAAATACAAGCCCTGCCAATATTTTCTGGTTGTACTCGGGCTTAAACCCGCCGTTCTTGGAGCTGCCGGCAGAAGTAGAGCTACTAGTAGCGGAGGTTGATGCCAATGTTATTGTAGAGATAGAAGGTGATCCCGCACTACTTGCTGTGCCAGAAGTAGGGCTAGCGGACGTTGGTGCCGATGTTGGTGTCGATGTTAGTGTAGAGATAGGAAGTAATCTCGTACTTGCTGTGCCAGTAACGGACGCAGTGGCCCCATTGAGTTCAACAATTTTGCATTCGCCACTATCGCTCGCGGTAGCCTGGCAGAATAGGTCTTCTGTAAATGTCGAGGCTGCTCCACTAATGTAACTTATAGTCTGTGTGACTTCGAGCGCAAAACCAGAAGTTGACACGAC